>VKOC01047271.1:0-16472 GCA_009364415.1 Spea multiplicata
TACATTGTGACAGAAAGCAAGGAATGATAATGGAGGGAGTGTATATTTCACCTTATATTTTGCAGGGTGGTTACCCACAATAGTTTTACTAGCCCCAGGGAGATGTTTTGTTAATAATGGAATTATTAATGTCTGTTATTATCTGTGTGTTTTGGGTCCCTGGGGTGGAGCATTTGGAGAGTAGGGCGGGCCAGTGCTCCACTCCACAGTTTATGAGCAGCCGAAGACCAGCAGGTGGGAATCCAGTCCGGAGATTATCGGATACTCTCCTAGTACTCACCTGCATCCACTAATTAATGGGAGAGGCAGTAAAATAGCCTCCTGGTCTCAGAGCAAGAGAGAGATCATTTGGCTCCCTGAGAGAGAGAGGGAGAGAGCTGCCAAAATACTGAATGCTGCCAATATAATTTGCAATTGTGTTATTTTGTTGTTGGGAACGGATAAGCCGTCCAACTGCAGTTAGGTTGGATTACCTTGTATTAGTTAGTGCTCACAAGAGCGAGGCTTTTTGTTTTGGTTTATTTATTTTCTGTTATGCCTGTGGTGATCTAATAAAACAGGCCCAGCCTTTTACTTTACCCTCCACGTGTCTGAGCTGTCTCTGCAACCTGAAAGACTGTGTGTAAGTAAAGATTCCCGGACAGAGTACCAAAGTGAAGGGATATTCTGTCACATATGGTGGAGATTGCGCGTAACACACGAACAAGTCGGTAAGGTGCAAAAGAGACTAAAGAAAATGGAGGATGTCATTAAAGCACTTATCCAGTGCACCACAGTGCAGCAAGAAACCAACAAAAGGGCAGCTGAGACGAATACCATACAGCAGGAGAATATCGCTGCACTACAGCAACTGGTGCTAGCCCAAAAAGAAAACACAGAGGCTATGATCAGGCAAGCCGCATTAGCTCAAGCTGAAGCTCATCAAAGGCTCAGAGAGGAGCAGCACAATGCCACTCGTGCCATACAGCAAGAGATCCAGGTCCTATCTGAGAGGATTACCAGGGACACTGCAGAAGGACTGCAAGGTCCCAAGGTAATCAGGGCAAGTAACTATCTGCAAAAGATGGTGCCTACAGATGATGTTGAGGCCTACCTTATGGCATTTGAGCGAACAGCGGAGAGAGAAGGCTGGCCTGTGGCTGAATGGGCAAGCTTAATAGCACCGTTCCTAAGTGGAGAACCCCAAAAGGCATACTACGATCTGGAACCAGACCAAGCGAGGGATTACAACAAGCTAAAATTGGAGATCCTGGCACGTTTGGGAGTTACAGCAGCTATCCGCGCACAGAGGTTCCACGCCTGGATATACAGCTCAGGAAAAGCTGTTCGTTCACAGATGTTTGATTTGATACATCTCGCCAGAAAGTGGTTACAGCCGGAGGTCAATTCATCAAGCTACATAGTGGAGCAACTAGTGATGGACCGATTTTTGAGAGGTTTACCAGTTACTCTCCGCCGGTGGGTCAGTCAGAGCGACCCCCAGACCGCTGACCAGTTGGTTGCTTTAGTAGAGCGGTACATTGCAGCCGAGGAAGTCATCCAACATCCTGCAGCGGAGCGACCTCGAAACCTAAAAACCCCCAGCAAATATGGTAAGACTGCTCCTGGGAAAAGGGGGACTTTTGAAGAGCAAGTAGGCTCTTACAATTCCAGGGACATAACGCCGAGAGAAAGAGGTTTTTTTATGCAGGAAGAACCTACAAGAGACACTAGAATAATAAAATGTTTTAAATGTCGGGCATTTGGACATATAGCAAAAGACTGCCCTGATAATATTGAACCAATGGAATGTAACTTGGGTAATAATAGGGATGGTTATGCATTATATTCACGATCTGTGTGTTCGGCAAACAAAAGTGGTTGTGGGAAAAATCATCCATGGTGTACTGTAACGGTGGAAGGGAAAACAGTGCAGGCCTTACTAGACTCTGGAAGTATGGTAACTCTGCTTGATAAGTCTTTGGTTCCTGACATTTGTATTGATAACAGCAATAAGGTAGATATCGCATGCATACATGGGGACATACATAATTATCCTACTACTATGGTACAGGTTGAGACGCATTGTGGCACAGTAGACTGTCAAGTTGGCCTGGTACCAAAATTAGCGCACGACATGATAATCGGTAGAGATTTCCCACATTTTTTAGGTTTGTGGAATTCCTCTGAGAATAATGCATCAAGGTTGTCGGATGATTTCCCCTTTGCAGAGATATTGGTAGATGAGCTGAATAGCAATGAGGAGCCTGGAAATAAGCTGTCATGCCCCATTAAAACACTAGTGGGCGACAATCCAGAACAGCATGATTCTTTGAATAATCAGGAACAAGACCTGGGGTTAATTGATTTAGAAGTTAGCCCAGGTAATTTTCATAGTGCACAGTGGTCAGATCCTACTCTATCAGTGGCTAGAAGCACTATTACAGTAAGAAACGGCTCCCCCACTGACCCAGGAAAACCACTTACCTATCCGTATTTTGAAGTTTACAATGACTTATTATATCGAGTTGATAAAAAAGAGGCGATAAAACAGTTGTTGGTGCCACAAAGTTATAGGCGCACAGTGTTAAATCTCGCACATAGCCATGTCTTAGGAGGTCATCTAGGAGTGGACAAAACGAGAGAAAGGATACTCAGGAGATTCTATTGGCCAGGGGTGATTGCAGACATAACAAATTACTGTGCGTCCTGTCCTGACTGTCAGCGCACTGCCCCATTTAAAGCGTTCCGTAGTCCATTGGTGCCCTTGCCCATCATTGAAACACCATTTGAACGTATTGCAATGGATTTTGTTGGCCCGTTGGTGAAATCTGCGAGAGGACACCAATATATATTAGTAATATTGGATTACGCCACCCGATATCCCGAGGCGATACCTATGCGTACAACCTCTGCAAAGTCTATTGCCAAAGAATTGTGGATGATGTTTAGCAGGGTTGGGATCCCAAAAGAAATTTTGACAGATCAGGGAACGCCATTCATGTCTAACGTCACTAAAGAGTTATGCAAGCTCCTTAATATAAAGCACCTGAAAACGTCTGTGTATCACCCACAAACAGATGGCCTGGTAGAGCGGTTTAACAAAACCTTAAAGGCAATGCTAAGGAGAGTAATTGATAAAGATGGGAAAAATTGGGATTTCTTGTTACCCTTTTTAATGTTTGCCATTAGGGAAGTGCCTCAAGCCTCTACGGGTTTTTCACCATTTGAATTATTGTATGGTAGGCATCCTCGGGGGCTACTTGACATAGCGAAGGAAACCTGGGAACAAGAAGGTACTGCATATCGTAGCGTCATTTCCCACATAAACCAAATGCAGGAACGTATGGAGGCCATTATGCCCATAGTACGAGAGCATATGGAAAAGGCCCAACAGGATCAGAAAAATAGTTATAACAGGAATGCCAGGGTTCGGGTGTTTCAGCCTGGGGATAGAGTCCTAGTCCTTGTCCCCACCGTAGAAAATAAAGATGTGTTTTCTCCAAACCCAGGCAGAACAAATGTTATAAAACATGACATTATAACAGAACCAGGTAAAAGAATCTACCTCAAACCTTATAGAATACCGGAAGCTCGCAGGGAGGCAGTTAGGGCAGAAGTTAAAAAAATGCTACACCTTGGGGTAATTGAAGAGTCATGCAGTGATTGGAGTAGCCCTATTGTACTTGTACCAAAACCGGATGGTACAATAAGGTTTTGTAATGATTACCGTAAATTGAATGCCATCTCAAAATTTGATTCCTATCCCATGCCCAGAGTTGATGAGCTAGTAGAAAGACTGGGGAAAGCCCAGGTTCCGCTAACCGAGCGAGCAAAAGAAAAAACTGCTTTTTCTACCCCTGACGGTGTTTTTCAATATAAGGTTTTACCTTTTGGGTTACATGGGGCCCCTGCCACCTTTCAAAGAATGATGGACAGGATATTGAAACCACACATGCGTTATGCAGCTGCATATCTAGATGATGTAGTCATACATAGTGAAGACTGGGAATCTCACCTTCCAAAAGTGCAAGCCGTGTTAAATTCAATTCGAGATGCTGGGTTAACGGCTAACCCAAGTAAATGTACAATTGGCCTAGAGGAAGCCAAATACTTGGGGTATTCAATTGGAAGAGGTTTAGTGAAACCTCAGCAGGCAAAAATAGAAGCCATACGCAATTGGCCACAACCAGCCACTAAGAAACAGGTGAGAACATTCCTTGGTCTAATTGGTTATTACCGGAGGTTCATCTCTGAATTTGCTACAATTGCAAGTCCTTTAATTGACCTGACAAAAGCAAAAGCCCCGGTGTTGGTAAAATGGTCCCCAGAAACTGAGAAAGCATTCAAAAAGTTGAAACAAATCATCTGTACCCAACCAGTGTTAGTAACCCCTGACTTCTCCAAAGAATTCATTTTGCAGACAGATGCATCTGATGTTGGACTGGGTGCAGTCCTTTCTCAGGAAAGCCGAGGGGAAGAGCACCCGATCTTGTACATAAGCAGGAAGCTTAACCCACACGAAAGGAATTACTCTATTGTAGAGAAAGAATGTCTTGCTATAAAGTGGGCGGTAGACCATCTTAAATATTACCTGCTAGGGAGAAAGTTTAGACTGGTAACTGACCACGCACCACTTACATGGATGTGCCAGAACAAAGAGAAAAACAGTAGAGTAACACGCTGGTTTCTGAGTTTGCAACCCTATCACTTTTCCGTAGATTCCGTTGGATGCAAACAGGGGAATGCTGATGGGCTCTCAAGAATGCACTCACTGATGTCTATGGTCGCTCACCCCATCAGGTCTGAGCTGGGGGGGAGGATGTGTGACAGAAAGCAAGGAATGATAATGGAGGGAGTGTATATTTCACCTTATATTTTGCAGGGTGGTTACCCTCAATAGTTTAATAGCCCCAGGGAGATGTATTGTTAATAATGGAATTTATTAATGTCTGTTGTTATCTGTGTGTTTTGGGTCCCTGGGGTGGAGCATTTGGAGAGTAGGGCGGGCCAGTGCTCCACTCCACAGTTTATGAGCAGCCGAAGACCAGCAGGTGGGAATCCAGTCCGGAGATTATCGGATACTCTCCTAAACACTCACCTGCATCCACTAATGAATGGGAGAGGCAGTTAAGTAGCCTCCTGGTCTCAGAGCAAGAGAGAGATCATTTGGCTCCCTGAGAGAGAGGGAGAGAGCTGCCAAAAACACTGACTGCTGCAATTATTGCATATACTTTGTTATTTTGTTGTTGGGAAAGGATAAGCCGTCCAACTGTAGTTAGGTTGGAGAACCGTGTATTAGTTAGTGCTCACAAGAGCGAGGCTTTTTGTTTTGGTTTGTTTATTTTCTGTAATGCCTGTGGTGATAAAATAAAAACAGGCCCAGCCTTTTATTTTACCCTCCTTGTGTCTGAGACGTCTCTGCAGCCTGAAAGACGGTGTGTAAGTAAAGATTCCCGGACAGAGTACCAAAGTAAAGCGGTATTGTGTCACAATGTGTAACACACAATGAGGCAGGTGACAATATGACGCTAACCCCACAAGGAGCGACGTCAGGGTAATATGATCCAAGACACAGAGAGGAGATTGTTTTTGGCTTCAATGCAACATCTGTTCTTTTGGTCATAGCTTTTCTACTCTATGAGATATTTGTGTCTAGATTGGATCTGAAGGGAATCCAGTATTCTAGCAACCTCCAACTCTAATAGGGCCAGAGACAACTGACAGTATAGCATGTGAGTCTTGAAACATGAAATCCATAAGAACTTCTCATGATACTAGGGAGATATAACTGAAACTTAGGTTCCGGTTACATTTCTTTATTGCCAACATCATAGTTCTACTTGGCACGAAAGCATTGTTGCATCCACCTCTACCACGTAGCATTTAACCATGTTCTCCATTCTAATCGGCTTACTTTATTAAGCAGTATATTGTGATTTCAGTAAGTTTCATTTGTTTATGTTTAAGTTAAAAGAGCGAACCACAGAAAACAGACATGTAGTGATCAAATGTTTAAATTATGCTTTGAACTAAATTATTTCATTTGACATGCCAGAGAATTTCTCATTTCCATACCTGAATCATACAATTATTGTACTTAGTTCCATTTTTGGCAACAATGCTATCGCTGAACCTTTTTATCAGTTGTTGGGACTGTGACTTCTTTGTATACAGAAGCATTTTGCTTCCTGAATTAATATTTATTATGCTTTTTATATCCTCTGTGTTTCCAGAACTGATGTTTCTTTATCTGGATTTTTATTAAACACTCTTTATGAACCGATTCAAAATTTCCATAGACATTCTAGCTGATCTGACTTCAAAACAATGAATGTTGTAGATATACATGGGAAGTCAATGTATTTAATTTGATGGAATATTGCAGCCAAGAAGGTGAACGTTTCGTTTTTGAATTCGATTTAAAATGTAAATCTGTAGAACCAAGTGAAACTTAGCTTACATGTTAAGGGGAAATCATCCCTGTAGTACCAAGAAACCTTCAGAAACAATTGCATATATTTACTAGTAGGGAAAACATGATTTATCAGACCAGGCCACCTTCTTCCACTGCTCCGTGGTCCAGTTCTAATGCTTAAGTGCCCATTGGGCAGTGGACAGGGGGTCAGTATGGGCACCCTCACTGTTCTGAGGCTACACAGCCCCATACGCATCAAACTGTGATGCACTGTGTGTTCCGATACCTTTCTATGAGAACCAGTATTACCCTTTTCAGCAATTTGAGCTAATGTAGCTTGCCTGTTGGATTGGACCACGTGGGCCAGCCTTCGCCCCCCCCCCGCATCAATGAGCCTTGGCTGCCCATGATCCTGTCGCTGGTTCACCTCTTTACCTTACTTGAACCACTTAGGATGGGTACTGATCACTGCTGACCGGGAACACCCCACAAGAGCTGCAGTTTTGGAGATGCTCTGACCCAGTTGTCTAGCCATCACAATTTGGCCCTTGTCAATGTCGTTCCCATTTTTCGCATTTTACACTCACCCATTTTTCCTGCTTCCAGCACATCAACTTTGAGGACGAAATGTTCAGTTGCTGCCTAATATATCCCACCCACTGACAGGTGCCATGATAACAAGATTATTAGTGTTATTTACTTCACCTGTCATCATAATCATCATGTTATGGCTGATCGGTGTACACCCATTGTACTAAGAAACAAATTTTGAAAAAAAACACATATATGGTAAATATGTTGTGTTTACCTAATGTCTTTATAGTTTTTAAGTAATGTTAGCCTTTTAATGTACTGCCCAATTAATGGTTTATAGAATATTTTGAGTATATGAAAATGAAATATTCCAGGCTGTCTATCCTTAATGAATAAGGAGGAAGATTTTAATATAGATTCTATGTACAATATTTTTTAAATTTAATTCTGTGCATCCCTCTACTGGTTTGGTCTCCCTTTACTCTGCAGTTATCCCACAATTGGGGCAGAGGACAAAGAGATGTGTAACAGAAAGACAAAAGAATATAGAAGATGGAGAACAAGAAGATGCGAAAATGATTGCCAGACAAGGTAAGGAAACATAGAGAATGCAAGAGTTAAAGAGAGTGTAAGAGAGTGAATGTATACGCTATGCAACACATTTCGTTCCCAAATTAAAAATGCCCCCCCCTCCCCATTTTTGTCCGAATCGAATGGGCAGGGAATGTAATTGATTGCCTGAAAACAGTTGACTCAGTTGATGGTACAGAAAGCAATCCTGGAAGTAAGGGGTAGGGTTCTGTATTAGGTCTGTAAATGATTTCAGTGTATTTCCCTCAAGGACATGGTGCATTCTAAGAATGCGGGTTGAGGGAGGTGAAAAGGTGAACCTATGTTTAAGAGAGGAGCCTGGTTTAAGCTCCAGATTAAAGATCAATGAAAATTGTGGGCTGGGAAAGCATGAAACTCGGCCCAATGCCCATTGTCTTTTCCATACCCTATCTATGGTCTATGGTCTATGGTTGAATATTTAGTTTATTTGGGTAGCGGTGGGACTTAGTGAGCCATGCGATAATGGAAGTAGGATATGGTAGATATAACTCCTTCATCTATACCCATTAGTTAGAAGCCTGAATGGGCCACTCCACAATTATATATAAGAAATATATATGTATATCTTTCATTTACTTAACTTAAAAATGTAATGAAACCAAAATACTTTGTTAGAAAAAGCACTTACCCTTAATGAACTGTACTGCTAATAATATACATAATATATATTTTTTTAAAATGTAGCTGTGTATCTAATGGTTATTGTTTCCGTGTCTGAATACTTTTTTCTTCAATGGCATTGAGAATATAACTTTTTAGAATGGTCTTAAGCAATGCATTCAGTTAGTTTTCTTTTAACATAAGGCCCTCATAAAATAAAGAGAAAAAACCTACAAGGTCTTTTTAAGAAAAAAAAAAGATGTTATTTATTAAAAATCTTGCTGTTTTCCACCATTCTTTAGATTTTCTTTCACAGTTTTTGTAACATATCTCTGGGTACAGCCTTGAGCGACCCTGAAGCTTCACAATAAAATCCTTCAAATAAAGAAAACTTTTATAATACATAGGCAAGTTACTTACCAATTCTCAAATGTCAGGATGATTTCCTAAGGCTCTTTTCTGTTGATAAATAATGTCTGGATTTACCTCTTAACCTAGCGGCTTTCCAGCTCTTTTATTCTCCACACCGCCCCCTAGCTATTGTTCTGTGTTCTAGCTTTTCTTGATTTTTGTTATTTTTTATGAATATGAATATCTTACAATAGGTTTATAGTTAACCAGTAATTAAAATATGTACAATGTTTTTTATATTACATTTTTTTAGCAAAGAATATACTTTAATATGTGATATTGTTTCATGAAGAAAGTGATCTTTAAAACTGTATAGAGATAAGTGGAAATAGGTATATAATGCATTGCTGATCTGACAGTACATTCCAAAGATCTGATATTCAGACACTTTAAATCTGTGTATATTTTTATATATTGGATAGAACTAAAAACTGCAATAATGAATGCACCACATCATCAGTAAAAAAATTCAATACGTAAAGGGATATTCCCTCCATCATACGCGTGTGAAACAGTGTGTCATGGTGTTCCCTTTAAACTATACGTTTCCCCTTTGTAAATACATGGAGACTTTCAACAGAACCCCTCACCATGCATTTGCAGTAATGCATTTTGTAAATTACAGTAAATGAAATGGATCAGAAATAGAGTGTAGATATTGTTCATGTTGTAAATGACAATTGTAGTTGGAAATTACTGATTTCTAATGAAATGTTTGCTAATCCAAGTTTGAGTATAAAATACTAATTGATCATTAGAAAAACCTTTTGCAACTATGTTACATAGCCAGAAATTGCCAGCTAAGTGACCCCAAACTTTTAAATGGTAGTATATATGTGTGAGAATTACATATTAAAAAACACTTTTTTTTAAAGATAACTCTACTATTGTTTGGTATTTCTATATACACATACCCACAATATATCTGTGTGAGAAAATCTAAAGATAAAAAAACGAAAGAATATGTCGCTACGTCAGCAACTCTAGATAAACTGAAATGTAGAAACAGAGAATTATTATGCAAATTTTTTTTATTTTACGCAGTAAAGCATTTGAAACTTAATACGTTTGCATGGTCTCCATGAAGATTCCCTCCACATTAACAACACTGAATTTTAACATATGATAATAGCTTTTATTAGGACTATGCTGTTTTGCTTATATTCTAATAGTAACACATTATTTAAAATATTATAATATATATTATTGTTTTAGATTTTTTTTAACACACCTTGAACCTCATTTATTATTATTTATTTATTAATGAACAAAAAAATGTTTTCTGCGAACGATTAAAGTTTCAGCAGCCACTAGATGTCTCCAGCTCTCCTTGCTACTTAGAAAAACAAAACCCACTAATAGAAATTGTAATAATGACTTGTCACATTAGCACTTAAGGAACAATTCACTGACTCTAGCATATTAGTCACAAAATAAACTTATTGTGAAGCCTACTGAAGGCATTCCGCATTCAGAGCATAAATATTATTTTGTACTTTGAAGACACTTTTGTTTTTTATTTTATACAGATACAAACAAAGTATGGAAAAAATATGTTTTTAAATTATACTTTACTGGAAAGAAATAACACATACTGCTGTAATTTACCTTTGAAAGTGAATTTGCAAAAGACGTGTAATAATTGCATGGATTAGTCTGAATAGGCTCTAATGGCTTTAATATAACCAAACATCCTTTACATTTTTTAAAAAAGGTTGCTTCTCATGTTTTTCAGCATAAAAAAATGTTTCAGCGCTAAAAAATCCATACAGGCTTATTTCATTTAGAACTTAATTGTATGTTTTTTTAATCCAACACACCTTCGATTTTTTATGTATGATGTTCATTCTCACCTCTTTAATTCTGAGGGACAGAATGCAAACGATAACATTAACGTAATTGAGCTATATATTTCATGATTCCCAGTTTTATAAAACCAAGGCATGGTTCAATAGTTTGCACTTATAGGCTCTATTGACTAATGGTTAAAATATATTCTGTTTGCAGTCAAGCCAAATTGTTTTGGCAACTCAACTAAACCGGATTAAATGAAGCAGCTCATGGCTACATTTATGCCAACTCAACTGCCAACCTGATCACTTTTCTAGTTGACTTTATGCTGCAACTAATGAAGGGAAAGGCATAGCAACACACCTATTCACAGAAATGTACCAATGTTCCAACTCAACAAACTAAACTCTACTTCATACGAGGAGGCAAGTTAACCAAGAAGTAGAAGCAAAATCAGCATCCAACACAAAGGCAAAGTTATCTTCCAAACCGATAGCTGTTGAGTGCAAATCAATTTAACTCTGTGTGAGATCCAAAATAGTAAATTAAATACTATCTCAGCTTTCAATGAGTAGATGAGCTGCTGTGTGATTTTCACATGCGATCAAGTAAGCAGTGACTGACTATTAAGACTTTAGTGAACAGACTTACTTACACTTCTTCCTGTCTCATGATGTGAAAAACCGCATCTTTGAAAGACAATTTTGTCAACAAAATCATGCAATACAAATAAAACACAGTTGTATAACAACCATGTAGAGCAAGTGCACTGAAGTCAGACATGGCTGACCCCACCAAATACGTAGTGGAACTAAGGACACCAGTCTTTGGGGAGAGGACATATTTCACTGATTCCCTTCTAGCTGCAAAGTACACTGCAAAGACAGAGACATAAGGGAACTCTTCCAGGCTACCCATGGTAGAAGAAGCACGACTTTGAGAAGAGAAGCCATAAGCAGGTTAGTACCGGTAATTTGAAAAGTGGCTGGTAAAGGTACATATGTCTTTTATTTAGTTAGTTTCATTTTTACGTTCAACATATTTACAATACTTAAATAATATGTACCATTACATGCATATATACCAAAAGGAATCGCAGAAAAGGTAGGTAACCATTTTGTCATGTCACACTTGCTTATTAGGGTTTATCCCCAGCTCCTTTGGAAACCCAGCAATACCCCTGCATCAGCATGAAGTCATTCATTCCTTGGTAGCGACTGAATACACAATTCTACAGTTGAATATACCTGCCAATAAAAACTGAGACAGACTGAAAAAGGAAACCAGCCCTTTAATTAACATAAAAGGTAAAATGTGCATCACAGAGAAACAGACCAATAGAATAGCTTAGTAGCAATTTTACAGGTATTTTAATATGTTTTTGTAATTTATTAAAATAATTGTTCAATAAATTTGCATTTTAGATTATATGAAATTGCTACCTATATTAGTTATGAATTCACTTTTACTTTACTGGTGGTTCCCAAATTGAAATCAACACCAAAAAAGCAGGACAGTGGGGAAATTAGGAGGAAGAGGACTTGGACTGTCCTGTGCTATACAGGACAATTGGTAGGTATGCATTATGTAGGGCTCACTAAGCCTTTTTGGCAAGGGTTCTGCCTTTTATAATGCAAAGTGATATCAGTGAGTGAATACTACAATTTAAAAATTTATGGATGTATATTTCCTTTACTTCCCCATCAACTTAACTTATTCTGCCTCACTTAACAAAGCTGTGAGATATGGGTTCCTGAGACCAACTGATAAGTCTGTATTGACCAGTACTCACACAATGAAAGTTCAGCAGACAGTGTCAACTCAGCAAAACTGACATGTAGAAGAGGATCTCAGTAAAGTTTTAATCTTCATGCTGACAATCCTTGAAAATATGTACAGATGTGCAGGTGAAAAGACAGTAGTTCTTGCTAACAAATCACATCAGAAAATGGCTGCTACCAGACAGTATAGTTAACAGCACAGAATCTACCGGAAAGGGGAGGGGTTAGCTGAATACAACCTGACTAAGGGAGCCCAGCAGGGACAAATACTAGCCAGTAGCAAACAGCATATAAATCAAAATACAAAATAAACTATGAGACATGACACTCCCCGCATGAAATCTTTAGATTTCAAAATTATCTGAAACACAATAACTATTAAAGTCCACAAGTGAAAGAAATGTTGCAATGGGGAATGCAGAGTGGAAGAACATATAATAATAAAATTATAAACAGAATAAACATGAAGTTGAGCTGAAAGTCTCAAAGGTCCTGTATCGATGATGTGAGCCATTGTCCAAGATGACAGGATTCAGAACTCTAACAAGTAGAACCGATCTTCAGGCTAGGGAAGCCGCACTAGGCCAAAACTTCCACCAACCCATGTTATACTCCAGTGAGGATAGAATGTTCCAAGAATGCTCTTGAGTGACACAGCTGGCAGTTCATAAACGCATTCCACCGAGCTGTGACCTGAGTAATAGACTGTCAAGTGGTTTCTTCCCTTGGCAGAAGAAGTACCAGTTCGGTGATTGGCCAGAAGAAACGGCGTTCAGCACCTCCTTTAGTCACCTTGACTTCTACCTTGCGGTTTCTTCCATCACCACTGGGCATGACCTGAGTGATAATACCCATTGGCCATTTGTTGCGATGAATCTCATTCTCCTTCAAAAGGACAAGGTCACCTACCTGAAGGTCAGGTTTAGACGTCTGCCATTTGTGACGGCTCTGAAGCATGTGTAAGTATTCGTTTCTCCAACGACGCCAAAATACAGACAGATGTTGTACCTGCTGCCATTGGCGTCTGAAAATATTGCTACAATCAAAGTTCCCAGGGGGAATTGCAGTAGTCCCGACCTTTTGGGTGAGTATTGTAGCTGGTGTCAGAATTAAAGGGGCATCAGATCCATACTCCTTTTCTCCTCTTTGAGCTGTCTTACTCAATCCGTCAGGAGAAGGGCTGCGACCATCTGGCAAAATGTGTGTTTTGAAGGAAGAGATCTTGGTGGGTATCTTCATTTTGCCTGTACAGATATTGCCTATGATAACCCAACCTAGATCAAGGCGTTGGGCGAATGGAGCATCATGTGGTCCATTAATTTGTTGACGTACCTTGTGTACTTGGAGAATGTCTCTGCCCAGGAGAAGTAGGATATCTGTGTTCTTGTCGAAGGCTGGCAACTCTTTAGCTATAGCCCTAAGATGAGGATGGTGAAGGGTAGCTTCCGGTGTGGGAATCTCTTCTTTATTGGATGGGATCTGGTTGCACTCGACGAGTGTAGGTAAGGGGAACTCCTGATCACCCTTGAGAGAAGATAATACGAGTCCACTGGCTCTTCTTCCAGAGACCTCTGTAATGCCGCTGCATGTACCCAAAGTGTAAGGGTAGGTGTCTCCCTTTAAGCTGAAATGATCAAAGATTTCCGATCTTGCAAGGGACCGATTGCTCTGATCATCTAGGATGGCATACGCTTTAAGGGACCTTTCTGGGTGACCTTTTGGATATATTTTAACTAAACATATTCTAGCACAGGACTTGTCACAAAGGTCTTGTCCGCAGATTTCTGTGCAGGAAGAAGACACTAAGGTTGCTACTTGGTCGGTAGTCTCCCCGCCGTACCTTGACACAGGAGGGGAGTCTGCAGAAGTGGCAGGGATGTACTGAGATGGATGTAGCGCCTGCACGTGATCCTCACAATTGCACTCTGTGCACTTGATGGGGGTTTTGCAGTCTTTGGCAAAATGTTCCGTAGAAACACAACACCTGAAACACACCCCATATGTCTTTAGGAGCTCTTTGCGCTCTTGGAGAGGTTTCTTTCTAAAGCCAATGCACTTTTTGAGGGGATGAGGTTTCTTATGAATAGGACATAGGCGGTTAGGATTCTCAATCTTTTTACCTTGACTGTTCTCGTCAGGAGTTGATGTAGGAGGTGGAAGGACATTAGTCTTTTTCACCGATACTGGACCCCTGTAGTTTCTAAGATTAGAGTGCGGCCTGTCATAGGCCTGAGGAGGGGTGCCAAGGGCATTGAGCTCATTGTAGGAGAAACTAGGGTCATTTTTAGTTTCTGCAATATTCTTGACAAACTCACAGAAGTAGGAGAATGGGGGAAAGGAGACTTTATTCTCTCTTTTATACTTTGACCCAAGCGTTACCCATTTTTCCTGAATATTGTATGGCAGCTTGGAAACTATAGGGTTTACTCCACGAGCTGTGTCCAGATAGCTGAGGCCAGGGAGGTAAACATCTGCTTTGGCCAGCTGGAGCTCTAAGAGAAGGTCACTGAGTTCCAGGAATTTCTGATTGTCCTTACCCGATATTTTTGGAAAATTCTGCAGTCGTTTAAACAAAGCATCCTCTATGGCTTCAGGGCTACCAAAACTTTGTTCTAGTCTTTGCCAAGCAGCGATGAGGCCCGCTGCGGGGTTATCAATGTGTACAGACCTGAGCCTCTTGACACGTTCTGTAGACTGTGGGCCAAGCCACCTAATCAGCAGGTCAAGCTCCTCAGCAGGAGTAATGCCAAGGCCACTAATTGTAGTTCTGAAGGTGCTTTTCCAGCTTCTGTAATTTTCAGGCTGGTCATCGAACTTGGAAAGGCTAGTTTTGGTGAGTTCGTGGCGAACCATATACTTTGCCAACTCTGACATCTCGAAGTTTGGGCAGGGAATAGCAGGTTGAAAGGTGTTGATCATGTTGTCAGTGGTATTCTGGTTGAGCAACTTAAGGTAGTATGGGGTCGCACAGGTATTTATCCCTGGTGGCGGTTTATAGTCTGTAGACCTGGTCAGGGATACGTTTGGAGCAGTATGGTTGCCAGGGATTTGGCGCACTGCAGGAGAGTAGATTTCCGTCTGGGGTTTTATGTGTTGAGCTTGCTGTTGCATTATGGTGTGTGAAGAAAGGTCAGGGCAGTTAGTGGTTAGTGCATTGTACAGACCTTGGGTGCAGGGGTCTGTCAAAGAGTCTGTGCCCTGTTGCTTTGGAGAAATATCTCTACTGTCAGGAACATTTGAGGCAATGAGGGGTTCACTATTTTGGTTTTGTACATAGTCATTGGTGCGCTTAAGGGGATCCTCGGTATCCAAGTCACTTAAGCTGGCACTGTCTCCCTCACTCCCGTTGGCAGCTTGTTCTAGAACTCTTAGTGTTGCCATGGCTGTGGCGTGCTCACATTGTTTCTCTAGAGCTACCATTTCTATTTTAGCCTTCCTTTGCGCAAAGGCTGCCTGTATCTTGGTAGCCTCTGCTTTAGCACGGGCTTGGATAAGTTGCTGGTTGAGTGTTGAACTCTTTGAACATTGTGAGGATTTTGACCTTGGATAAGTTGCTGGTTGAGTGTTGAACTCTTTGAACATTGTGAGGATTTTGACCTTGAGAAGTTTGAGCGCTTTGAATGCTTGCTAGATGCCGAAGTGTGAGAAGCAATCTCTTGGAGTTGAGCAATTCTCTCCTTGGCTTTTACATTGGTTTCATGTACTAAATTGTCTCTTTCTGAATTAAGGCATTGGAAATGTTCTATTTCCTTTAAAGCATCCTCTGAATTAATCTTCTGTAAATTAGAGACATAAATTTGGCTGTGAGCAAGATATTGTGAATGTGCTGTAGAGAGCTGTCCTAGAGTTTCCTCTAGTAATGACACATCAGAAGCGGCCTGTGTGATAGTGGTGGTACAACCCATCACCTGTTCCCAAAGCCATTCCATTTGTTGCAATGTTTCACAGTTTATATCTTTAAGTGCCTCAATGATCTTCCAGGTAGGCCTTATACTGCGTTTGCTTCTAGCTGGATTGACATCTATGATTTCCTCATTTGAGGCATGTTGCTTTTCCTGTGATGATAGTGAGCTACTTCTCTCTGCCATGTTTCACACAGATGAGGTAGCTGGCTGTCTAACAGGCTTATGAGGCAGAGGTATTACTAACCTACACAGGTACAGTGCAATAGGGCTGCTAAGCTGTGTTGCTAGCAGTTGTAACTGTCTTTTCACTATTCTGCCTCACTTAACAAAGCTGTGAGATATGGGTTCCTGAGACCAACTGATAAGTCTGTATTGACCAGTACTCACACAATGAAAGTTCAGCAGACAGTGTCAACTCAGCAAAACTGACATGTAGAAGAG
>VKOC01047273.1:0-43209 GCA_009364415.1 Spea multiplicata
AAGGATGATGGACAGGATACTGAAACCACACATGCGTTATGCAGCTGCATATTTGGATGACGTAGTCATACATAGTGAAGACTGGGAATCTCACCTTCCAAAAGTGTTAAATTCAATTCGAGATGCTGGGTTAACGGCTAACCCAAGTAAATGTACAATTGGCCTAGAGGAAGCCAAATACTTGGGGTATTCAATTGGAAGAGGTTTAGTGAAACCTCAGCAGGCAAAAATAGAAGCCATACGCAATTGGCCACAACCAGCCACTAAGAAACAGGTGAGAACATTCCTTGGTCTAATTGGTTATTACCGGAGGTTCATCTCTGAATTTGCTACAATTGCAAGTCCTTTAATTGACCTGACAAAAGCAAAAGCCCCGGTGTTGGTAAAATGGTCCCCAGAAACTGAGAAAGCATTCAAAAAGTTGAAACAAATCATCTGTACCCAACCAGTGTTAGTAACCCCTGACTTCTCCAAAGAATTCATTTTGCAGACAGATGCATCTGATGTTGGACTGGGTGCAGTCCTTTCTCAGGAAAGCCGAGGGGAAGAGCACCCGATCTTGTACATAAGCAGGAAGCTTAACCCACACGAAAGGAATTACTCTATTGTAGAGAAAGAATGTCTTGCTATAAAGTGGGCGGTAGACCATCTTAAATATTACCTGCTAGGGAGAAAGTTTAGACTGGTAACTGACCACGCACCACTTACATGGATGTGCCAGAACAAAGAGAAAAACAGTAGAGTAACACGCTGGTTTCTGAGTTTGCAACCCTATCACTTTTCCGTAGATTCCGTTGGATGCAAACAGGGGAATGCTGATGGGCTCTCAAGAATGCACTCACTGATGTCTATGGTCGCTCACCCCATCAGGTCTGAGCTGGGGGGGAGGATGTGTGACAGAAAGCAAGGAATGATAATGGAGGGAGTGTATATTTCACCTTATATTTTGCAGGGTGGTTACCCTCAATAGTTTAATAGCCCCAGGGAGATGTATTGTTAATAATGGAATTTATTAATGTCTGTTGTTATCTGTGTGTTTTGGGTCCCTGGGGTGGAGCATTTGGAGAGTAGGGCGGGCCAGTGCTCCACTCCACAGTTTATGAGCAGCCGAAGACCAGCAGGTGGGAATCCAGTCCGGAGATTATCGGATACTCTCCTAAACACTCACCTGCATCCACTAATGAATGGGAGAGGCAGTTAAGTAGCCTCCTGGTCTCAGAGCAAGAGAGAGATCATTTGGCTCCCTGAGAGAGAGGGAGAGAGCTGCCAAAAACACTGACTGCTGCAATTATTGCATATACTTTGTTATTTTGTTGTTGGGAAAGGATAAGCCGTCCAACTGTAGTTAGGTTGGAGAACCGTGTATTAGTTAGTGCTCACAAGAGCGAGGCTTTTTGTTTTGGTTTGTTTATTTTCTGTAATGCCTGTGGTGATAAAATAAAAACAGGCCCAGCCTTTTATTTTACCCTCCTTGTGTCTGAGACGTCTCTGCAGCCTGAAAGACGGTGTGTAAGTAAAGATTCCCGGACAGAGTACCAAAGTAAAGCGGTATTGTGTCACAATGTGTAACACACAATGAGGCAGGTGACAATATGACGCTAACCCCACAAGGAGCGACGTCAGGGTAATATGATCCAAGACACAGAGAGGAGATTGTTTTTGGCTTCAATGCAACATCTGTTCTTTTGGTCATAGCTTTTCTACTCTATGAGATATTTGTGTCTAGATTGGATCTGAAGGGAATCCAGTATTCTAGCAACCTCCAACTCTAATAGGGCCAGAGACAACTGACAGTATAGCATGTGAGTCTTGAAACATGAAATCCATAAGAACTTCTCATGATACTAGGGAGATATAACTGAAACTTAGGTTCCGGTTACATTTCTTTATTGCCAACATCATAGTTCTACTTGGCACGAAAGCATTGTTGCATCCACCTCTACCACGTAGCATTTAACCATGTTCTCCATTCTAATCGGCTTACTTTATTAAGCAGTATATTGTGATTTCAGTAAGTTTCATTTGTTTATGTTTAAGTTAAAAGAGCGAACCACAGAAAACAGACATGTAGTGATCAAATGTTTAAATTATGCTTTGAACTAAATTATTTCATTTGACATGCCAGAGAATTTCTCATTTCCATACCTGAATCATACAATTATTGTACTTAGTTCCATTTTTGGCAACAATGCTATCGCTGAACCTTTTTATCAGTTGTTGGGACTGTGACTTCTTTGTATACAGAAGCATTTTGCTTCCTGAATTAATATTTATTATGCTTTTTATATCCTCTGTGTTTCCAGAACTGATGTTTCTTTATCTGGATTTTTATTAAACACTCTTTATGAACCGATTCAAAATTTCCATAGACATTCTAGCTGATCTGACTTCAAAACAATGAATGTTGTAGATATACATGGGAAGTCAATGTATTTAATTTGATGGAATATTGCAGCCAAGAAGGTGAACGTTTCGTTTTTGAATTCGATTTAAAATGTAAATCTGTAGAACCAAGTGAAACTTAGCTTACATGTTAAGGGGAAATCATCCCTGTAGTACCAAGAAACCTTCAGAAACAATTGCATATATTTACTAGTAGGGAAAACATGATTTATCAGACCAGGCCACCTTCTTCCACTGCTCCGTGGTCCAGTTCTAATGCTTAAGTGCCCATTGGGCAGTGGACAGGGGGTCAGTATGGGCACCCTCACTGTTCTGAGGCTACACAGCCCCATACGCATCAAACTGTGATGCACTGTGTGTTCCGATACCTTTCTATGAGAACCAGTATTACCCTTTTCAGCAATTTGAGCTAATGTAGCTTGCCTGTTGGATTGGACCACGTGGGCCAGCCTTCGCCCCCCCCCCGCATCAATGAGCCTTGGCTGCCCATGATCCTGTCGCTGGTTCACCTCTTTACCTTACTTGAACCACTTAGGATGGGTACTGATCACTGCTGACCGGGAACACCCCACAAGAGCTGCAGTTTTGGAGATGCTCTGACCCAGTTGTCTAGCCATCACAATTTGGCCCTTGTCAATGTCGTTCCCATTTTTCGCATTTTACACTCACCCATTTTTCCTGCTTCCAGCACATCAACTTTGAGGACGAAATGTTCAGTTGCTGCCTAATATATCCCACCCACTGACAGGTGCCATGATAACAAGATTATTAGTGTTATTTACTTCACCTGTCATCATAATCATCATGTTATGGCTGATCGGTGTACACCCATTGTACTAAGAAACAAATTTTGAAAAAAAACACATATATGGTAAATATGTTGTGTTTACCTAATGTCTTTATAGTTTTTAAGTAATGTTAGCCTTTTAATGTACTGCCCAATTAATGGTTTATAGAATATTTTGAGTATATGAAAATGAAATATTCCAGGCTGTCTATCCTTAATGAATAAGGAGGAAGATTTTAATATAGATTCTATGTACAATATTTTTTAAATTTAATTCTGTGCATCCCTCTACTGGTTTGGTCTCCCTTTACTCTGCAGTTATCCCACAATTGGGGCAGAGGACAAAGAGATGTGTAACAGAAAGACAAAAGAATATAGAAGATGGAGAACAAGAAGATGCGAAAATGATTGCCAGACAAGGTAAGGAAACATAGAGAATGCAAGAGTTAAAGAGAGTGTAAGAGAGTGAATGTATACGCTATGCAACACATTTCGTTCCCAAATTAAAAATGCCCCCCCCTCCCCATTTTTGTCCGAATCGAATGGGCAGGGAATGTAATTGATTGCCTGAAAACAGTTGACTCAGTTGATGGTACAGAAAGCAATCCTGGAAGTAAGGGGTAGGGTTCTGTATTAGGTCTGTAAATGATTTCAGTGTATTTCCCTCAAGGACATGGTGCATTCTAAGAATGCGGGTTGAGGGAGGTGAAAAGGTGAACCTATGTTTAAGAGAGGAGCCTGGTTTAAGCTCCAGATTAAAGATCAATGAAAATTGTGGGCTGGGAAAGCATGAAACTCGGCCCAATGCCCATTGTCTTTTCCATACCCTATCTATGGTCTATGGTCTATGGTTGAATATTTAGTTTATTTGGGTAGCGGTGGGACTTAGTGAGCCATGCGATAATGGAAGTAGGATATGGTAGATATAACTCCTTCATCTATACCCATTAGTTAGAAGCCTGAATGGGCCACTCCACAATTATATATAAGAAATATATATGTATATCTTTCATTTACTTAACTTAAAAATGTAATGAAACCAAAATACTTTGTTAGAAAAAGCACTTACCCTTAATGAACTGTACTGCTAATAATATACATAATATATATTTTTTTAAAATGTAGCTGTGTATCTAATGGTTATTGTTTCCGTGTCTGAATACTTTTTTCTTCAATGGCATTGAGAATATAACTTTTTAGAATGGTCTTAAGCAATGCATTCAGTTAGTTTTCTTTTAACATAAGGCCCTCATAAAATAAAGAGAAAAAACCTACAAGGTCTTTTTAAGAAAAAAAAAAGATGTTATTTATTAAAAATCTTGCTGTTTTCCACCATTCTTTAGATTTTCTTTCACAGTTTTTGTAACATATCTCTGGGTACAGCCTTGAGCAGACCCTGAAGCTTCACAATAAAATCCTTCAAATAAAGAAAACTTTTATAATACATAGGCAAGTTACTTACCAATTCTCAAATGTCAGGATGATTTCCTAAGGCTCTTTTCTGTTGATAAATAATGTCTGGATTTACCTCTTAACCTAGCGGCTTTCCAGCTCTTTTATTCTCCACACCGCCCCCTAGCTATTGTTCTGTGTTCTAGCTTTTCTTGATTTTTGTTATTTTTTATGAATATGAATATCTTACAATAGGTTTATAGTTAACCAGTAATTAAAATATGTACAATGTTTTTTATATTACATTTTTTTAGCAAAGAATATACTTTAATATGTGATATTGTTTCATGAAGAAAGTGATCTTTAAAACTGTATAGAGATAAGTGGAAATAGGTATATAATGCATTGCTGATCTGACAGTACATTCCAAAGATCTGATATTCAGACACTTTAAATCTGTGTATATTTTTATATATTGGATAGAACTAAAAACTGCAATAATGAATGCACCACATCATCAGTAAAAAAATTCAATACGTAAAGGGATATTCCCTCCATCATACGCGTGTGAAACAGTGTGTCATGGTGTTCCCTTTAAACTATACGTTTCCCCTTTGTAAATACATGGAGACTTTCAACAGAACCCCTCACCATGCATTTGCAGTAATGCATTTTGTAAATTACAGTAAATGAAATGGATCAGAAATAGAGTGTAGATATTGTTCATGTTGTAAATGACAATTGTAGTTGGAAATTACTGATTTCTAATGAAATGTTTGCTAATCCAAGTTTGAGTATAAAATACTAATTGATCATTAGAAAAACCTTTTGCAACTATGTTACATAGCCAGAAATTGCCAGCTAAGTGACCCCAAACTTTTAAATGGTAGTATATATGTGTGAGAATTACATATTAAAAAACACTTTTTTTTAAAGATAACTCTACTATTGTTTGGTATTTCTATATACACATACCCACAATATATCTGTGTGAGAAAATCTAAAGATAAAAAAACGAAAGAATATGTCGCTACGTCAGCAACTCTAGATAAACTGAAATGTAGAAACAGAGAATTATTATGCAAATTTTTTTTATTTTACGCAGTAAAGCATTTGAAACTTAATACGTTTGCATGGTCTCCATGAAGATTCCCTCCACATTAACAACACTGAATTTTAACATATGATAATAGCTTTTATTAGGACTATGCTGTTTTGCTTATATTCTAATATAACACATTATTTAAAATATATATATATATATATATTGTTTTAGATCTTTTTTTAACACCTGAACCTTCTAATTTTTTATTATTATTATTATTAATGAACAAAAAAAATGTTTTCTTCTGGCGATAAAGTTTCAGCAGCCACTAGATGTCTCCAGCTCTCCTTGCTACTTAGAAAAACAAAACCCACTAATAGAAATTGTAATAATGACTTGTCACATTAGCACTTAAGGAACAATTCACTGACTCTAGCATATTAGTCACAAAATAAACTTATTGTGAAGCCTACTGAAGGCATTCCGCATTCAGAGCATAAATATTATTTTGTACTTTGAAGACACTTTTGTTTTTTATTTTATACAGATACAAACAAAGTATGGAAAAAATATGTTTTTAAATTATACTTTACTGGAAAGAAATAACACATACTGCTGTAATTTACCTTTGAAAGTGAATTTGCAAAAGACGTGTAATAATTGCATGGATTAGTCTGAATAGGCTCTAATGGCTTTAATATAACCAAACATCCTTTACATTTTTTAAAAAAGGTTGCTTCTCATGTTTTTCAGCATAAAAAAATGTTTCAGCGCTAAAAAATCCATACAGGCTTATTTCATTTAGAACTTAATTGTATGTTTTTTTAATCCAACACACCTTCGATTTTTTATGTATGATGTTCATTCTCACCTCTTTAATTCTGAGGGACAGAATGCAAACGATAACATTAACGTAATTGAGCTATATATTTCATGATTCCCAGTTTTATAAAACCAAGGCATGGTTCAATAGTTTGCACTTATAGGCTCTATTGACTAATGGTTAAAATATATTCTGTTTGCAGTCAAGCCAAATTGTTTTGGCAACTCAACTAAACCGGATTAAATGAAGCAGCTCATGGCTACATTTATGCCAACTCAACTGCCAACCTGATCACTTTTCTAGTTGACTTTATGCTGCAACTAATGAAGGGAAAGGCATAGCAACACACCTATTCACAGAAATGTACCAATGTTCCAACTCAACAAACTAAACTCTACTTCATACGAGGAGGCAAGTTAACCAAGAAGTAGAAGCAAAATCAGCATCCAACACAAAGGCAAAGTTATCTTCCAAACCGATAGCTGTTGAGTGCAAATCAATTTAACTCTGTGTGAGATCCAAAATAGTAAATTAAATACTATCTCAGCTTTCAATGAGTAGATGAGCTGCTGTGTGATTTTCACATGCGATCAAGTAAGCAGTGACTGACTATTAAGACTTTAGTGAACAGACTTACTTACACTTCTTCCTGTCTCATGATGTGAAAAACCGCATCTTTGAAAGACAATTTTGTCAACAAAATCATGCAATACAAATAAAACACAGTTGTATAACAACCATGTAGAGCAAGTGCACTGAAGTCAGACATGGCTGACCCCACCAAATACGTAGTGGAACTAAGGACACCAGTCTTTGGGGAGAGGACATATTTCACTGATTCCCTTCTAGCTGCAAAGTACACTGCAAAGACAGAGACATAAGGGAACTCTTCCAGGCTACCCATGGTAGAAGAAGCACGACTTTGAGAAGAGAAGCCATAAGCAGGTTAGTACCGGTAATTTGAAAAGTGGCTGGTAAAGGTACATATGTCTTTTATTTAGTTAGTTTCATTTTTACGTTCAACATATTTACAATACTTAAATAATATGTACCATTACATGCATATATACCAAAAGGAATCGCAGAAAAGGTAGGTAACCATTTTGTCATGTCACACTTGCTTATTAGGGTTTATCCCCAGCTCCTTTGGAAACCCAGCAATACCCCTGCATCAGCATGAAGTCATTCATTCCTTGGTAGCGACTGAATACACAATTCTACAGTTGAATATACCTGCCAATAAAAACTGAGACAGACTGAAAAAGGAAACCAGCCCTTTAATTAACATAAAAGGTAAAATGTGCATCACAGAGAAACAGACCAATAGAATAGCTTAGTAGCAATTTTACAGGTATTTTAATATGTTTTTGTAATTTATTAAAATAATTGTTCAATAAATTTGCATTTTAGATTATATGAAATTGCTACCTATATTAGTTATGAATTCACTTTTACTTTACTGGTGGTTCCCAAATTGAAATCAACACCAAAAAAGCAGGACAGTGGGGAAATTAGGAGGAAGAGGACTTGGACTGTCCTGTGCTATACAGGACAATTGGTAGGTATGCATTATGTAGGGCTCACTAAGCCTTTTTGGCAAGGGTTCTGCCTTTTATAATGCAAAGTGATATCAGTGAGTGAATACTACAATTTAAAAATTTATGGATGTATATTTCCTTTACTTCCCCATCAACTTAACTTATTCTGCCTCACTTAACAAAGCTGTGAGATATGGGTTCCTGAGACCAACTGATAAGTCTGTATTGACCAGTACTCACACAATGAAAGTTCAGCAGACAGTGTCAACTCAGCAAAACTGACATGTAGAAGAGGATCTCAGTAAAGTTTTAATCTTCATGCTGACAATCCTTGAAAATATGTACAGATATGCAGGTGAAAAGACAGTAGTTCTTGCTAACAAATCACATCAAAAATGGCTGCTACCAGACAGTATAGTTAACAGCACAGAATCTACCGGAAAGGGGAGGGGTTAGCTGAATACAACCTGACTAAGGGAGCCCAGCAGGGACAAATACTAGCCAGTAGCAAACAGCATATAAATCAAAATACAAAATAAACTATGAGACATGACACTCCCCGCATGAAATCTTTAGATTTCAAAATTATCTGAAACACAATAACTATTAAAGTCCACAAGTGAAAGAAATGTTGCAATGGGGAATGCAGAGTGGAAGAACATATAATAATAAAATTATAAACAGAATAAACATGAAGTTGAGCTGAAAGTCTCAAAGGTCCTGTATCGATGATGTGAGCCATTGTCCAAGATGACAGGATTCAGAACTCTAACAAGTAGAACCGATCTTCAGGCTAGGGAAGCCGCACTAGGCCAAAACTTCCACCAACCCATGTTATACTCCAGTGAGGATAGAATGTTCCAAGAATGCTCTTGAGTGACACAGCTGGCAGTTCATAAACGCATTCCACCGAGCTGTGACCTGAGTAATAGACTGTCAAGTGGTTTCTTCCCTTGGCAGAAGAAGTACCAGTTCGGTGATTGGCCAGAAGAAACGGCGTTCAGCACCTCCTTTAGTCACCTTGACTTCTACCTTGCGGTTTCTTCCATCACCACTGGGCATGACCTGAGTGATAATACCCATTGGCCATTTGTTGCGATGAATCTCATTCTCCTTCAAAAGGACAAGGTCACCTACCTGAAGGTCAGGTTTAGACGTCTGCCATTTGTGACGGCTCTGAAGCATGTGTAAGTATTCGTTTCTCCAACGACGCCAAAATACAGACAGATGTTGTACCTGCTGCCATTGGCGTCTGAAAATATTGCTACAATCAAAGTTCCCAGGGGGAATTGCAGTAGTCCCGACCTTTTGGGTGAGTATTGTAGCTGGTGTCAGAATTAAAGGGGCATCAGATCCATACTCCTTTTCTCCTCTTTGAGCTGTCTTACTCAATCCGTCAGGAGAAGGGCTGCGACCATCTGGCAAAATGTGTGTTTTGAAGGAAGAGATCTTGGTGGGTATCTTCATTTTGCCTGTACAGATATTGCCTATGATAACCCAACCTAGATCAAGGCGTTGGGCGAATGGAGCATCATGTGGTCCATTAATTTGTTGACGTACCTTGTGTACTTGGAGAATGTCTCTGCCCAGGAGAAGTAGGATATCTGTGTTCTTGTCGAAGGCTGGCAACTCTTTAGCTATAGCCCTAAGATGAGGATGGTGAAGGGTAGCTTCCGGTGTGGGAATCTCTTCTTTATTGGATGGGATCTGGTTGCACTCGACGAGTGTAGGTAAGGGGAACTCCTGATCACCCTTGAGAGAAGATAATACGAGTCCACTGGCTCTTCTTCCAGAGACCTCTGTAATGCCGCTGCATGTACCCAAAGTGTAAGGGTAGGTGTCTCCCTTTAAGCTGAAATGATCAAAGATTTCCGATCTTGCAAGGGACCGATTGCTCTGATCATCTAGGATGGCATACGCTTTAAGGGACCTTTCTGGGTGACCTTTTGGATATATTTTAACTAAACATATTCTAGCACAGGACTTGTCACAAAGGTCTTGTCCGCAGATTTCTGTGCAGGAAGAAGACACTAAGGTTGCTACTTGGTCGGTAGTCTCCCCGCCGTACCTTGACACAGGAGGGGAGTCTGCAGAAGTGGCAGGGATGTACTGAGATGGATGTAGCGCCTGCACGTGATCCTCACAATTGCACTCTGTGCACTTGATGGGGGTTTTGCAGTCTTTGGCAAAATGTTCCGTAGAAACACAACACCTGAAACACACCCCATATGTCTTTAGGAGCTCTTTGCGCTCTTGGAGAGGTTTCTTTCTAAAGCCAATGCACTTTTTGAGGGGATGAGGTTTCTTATGAATAGGACATAGGCGGTTAGGATTCTCAATCTTTTTACCTTGACTGTTCTCGTCAGGAGTTGATGTAGGAGGTGGAAGGACATTAGTCTTTTTCACCGATACTGGACCCCTGTAGTTTCTAAGATTAGAGTGCGGCCTGTCATAGGCCTGAGGAGGGGTGCCAAGGGCATTGAGCTCATTGTAGGAGAAACTAGGGTCATTTTTAGTTTCTGCAATATTCTTGACAAACTCACAGAAGTAGGAGAATGGGGGAAAGGAGACTTTATTCTCTCTTTTATACTTTGACCCAAGCGTTACCCATTTTTCCTGAATATTGTATGGCAGCTTGGAAACTATAGGGTTTACTCCACGAGCTGTGTCCAGATAGCTGAGGCCAGGGAGGTAAACATCTGCTTTGGCCAGCTGGAGCTCTAAGAGAAGGTCACTGAGTTCCAGGAATTTCTGATTGTCCTTACCCGATATTTTTGGAAAATTCTGCAGTCGTTTAAACAAAGCATCCTCTATGGCTTCAGGGCTACCAAAACTTTGTTCTAGTCTTTGCCAAGCAGCGATGAGGCCCGCTGCGGGGTTATCAATGTGTACAGACCTGAGCCTCTTGACACGTTCTGTAGACTGTGGGCCAAGCCACCTAATCAGCAGGTCAAGCTCCTCAGCAGGAGTAATGCCAAGGCCACTAATTGTAGTTCTGAAGGTGCTTTTCCAGCTTCTGTAATTTTCAGGCTGGTCATCGAACTTGGAAAGGCTAGTTTTGGTGAGTTCGTGGCGAACCATATACTTTGCCAACTCTGACATCTCGAAGTTTGGGCAGGGAATAGCAGGTTGAAAGGTGTTGATCATGTTGTCAGTGGTATTCTGGTTGAGCAACTTAAGGTAGTATGGGGTCGCACAGGTATTTATCCCTGGTGGCGGTTTATAGTCTGTAGACCTGGTCAGGGATACGTTTGGAGCAGTATGGTTGCCAGGGATTTGGCGCACTGCAGGAGAGTAGATTTCCGTCTGGGGTTTTATGTGTTGAGCTTGCTGTTGCATTATGGTGTGTGAAGAAAGGTCAGGGCAGTTAGTGGTTAGTGCATTGTACAGACCTTGGGTGCAGGGGTCTGTCAAAGAGTCTGTGCCCTGTTGCTTTGGAGAAATATCTCTACTGTCAGGAACATTTGAGGCAATGAGGGGTTCACTATTTTGGTTTTGTACATAGTCATTGGTGCGCTTAAGGGGATCCTCGGTATCCAAGTCACTTAAGCTGGCACTGTCTCCCTCACTCCCGTTGGCAGCTTGTTCTAGAACTCTTAGTGTTGCCATGGCTGTGGCGTGCTCACATTGTTTCTCTAGAGCTACCATTTCTATTTTAGCCTTCCTTTGCGCAAAGGCTGCCTGTATCTTGGTAGCCTCTGCTTTAGCACGGGCTTGGATAAGTTGCTGGTTGAGTGTTGAACTCTTTGAACATTGTGAGGATTTTGACCTTGGATAAGTTGCTGGTTGAGTGTTGAACTCTTTGAACATTGTGAGGATTTTGACCTTGAGAAGTTTGAGCGCTTTGAATGCTTGCTAGATGCCGAAGTGTGAGAAGCAATCTCTTGGAGTTGAGCAATTCTCTCCTTGGCTTTTACATTGGTTTCATGTACTAAATTGTCTCTTTCTGAATTAAGGCATTGGAAATGTTCTATTTCCTTTAAAGCATCCTCTGAATTAATCTTCTGTAAATTAGAGACATAAATTTGGCTGTGAGCAAGATATTGTGAATGTGCTGTAGAGAGCTGTCCTAGAGTTTCCTCTAGTAATGACACATCAGAAGCGGCCTGTGTGATAGTGGTGGTACAACCCATCACCTGTTCCCAAAGCCATTCCATTTGTTGCAATGTTTCACAGTTTATATCTTTAAGTGCCCCAATGATCTTCCAGGTAGGCCTTATACTGCGTTTGCTTCTAGCTGGATTGACATCTATGATTTCCTCATTTGAGGCATGTTGCTTTTCCTGTGATGATAGTGAGCTACTTCTCTCTGCCATGTTTCACACAGATGAGGTAGCTGGCTGTCTAACAGGCTTATGAGGCAGAGGTATTACTAACCTACACAGGTACAGTGCAATAGGGCTGCTAAGCTGTGTTGCTAGCAGTTGTAACTGTCTTTTCACTATTCTGCCTCACTTAACAAAGCTGTGAGATATGGGTTCCTGAGACCAACTGATAAGTCTGTATTGACCAGTACTCACACAATGAAAGTTCAGCAGACAGTGTCAACTCAGCAAAACTGACATGTAGAAGAGGATCTCAGTAAAGTTTTAATCTTCATGCTGACAATCCTTGAAAATATGTACAGATATGCAGGTGAAAAGACAGTAGTTCTTGCTAACAAATCACATCAAAAATGGCTGCTACCAGACAGTATAGTTAACAGCACAGAATCTACCGGAAAGGGGAGGGGTTAGCTGAATACAACCTGACTAAGGGAGCCCAGCAGGGACAAATACTAGCCAGTAGCAAACAGCATATAAATCAAAATACAAAATAAACTATGAGACATGACATAACTTGTTTTCCATAAGTGATCTCTAGGTCTGGAACAGGGAAATAGTTACACGGTAAAATGGATTCAAGTTTAATGTTCCTGCTAGCAATGTCCATGCTGGATATATGCTGATATATATCAAAATTGTGCATTACAAATATGGTCTCACAGTGACGTATCGTGGTCTAGGCCAACTAGGCAGCAGATCCAAGGGGCCGAAGTGCTCCTGTTTCAAAACTGGTGGGCAAATTGCTGTCTTGGGCGATTAGCTCCCTGGTGTCTGCTGCTCAGTGGGCTGGTTACAAGGTAGATTGTTGATCTCTCCACCATTTACACTATGGAGGCATTAGAAGGTGTTGCATGCCTTTAATACACAAAGCGCTGGAATATGATGTCATATCCTGCGCTCTGTGTCTTAAAGGCATGGCGTTCCTTTTAGTGCAGTGAAGACACCGACCATCCCTGTGTCTTCATATACAGTATCTTCTAACACATGATTCTCTCTTCTGACATTGTGGTCCAAGAACGAAGCAATATCATCTGGATGTTCAACTGCTGAGCATGTTAAATGTATTTCACAAAAAATAATGTTACAATAATAACAACATATTTTTAATACACAAACCATATTGAAAGCCTGCTGTGGAGTATGACATGTTCCCTGTGCTTTGTTATTTTCAACCATATAATTAAATCTATGTGCTGGCTAATTAACATTATTTGAAAAAAATATGCAGTGAATTGTAATTATACTGTATAATAGGCTCATAGACTATGGACTGTTTCACAACTTCCCCTGTTCATTAAATACACATGATTCCTTCCTCTATTGCCTTTGGGGAGCTTCATAAATGACAACTTGTGTTTATCACCTGTTCCCATGGTTAAATGAAACTAGGGTATGCCTAGGGGGAAAGACTATACATAGAATTAGGAATGGAAAAGTTTGATGTACTTCTACTGTTATCCGCAATATTATAATTTTAGTTTCATAGTGGTGAATTATTCTTTTTCAGAGGTTCATTGATATTATTATTATCTCGCCACTGTGTGCTGTCTGGTTTTTTTAACTGAAAACATGTGAACCCAACGCCACATCACTACTAGTTTGCCTAATTACATCTAATTACTTATGTAAAACAGACAGAATTACCACATTTATATATAAAATGGTATTTCCGTATTAATGTCGGCAACTGTGACCAAACTGGGTTGTCTCCCAGATGCCTAACCATGCACTTATGTATTCAGGTGTTTTTCACATGTTACCTCGATACCATCATTGCGATTAAATTGAGGTAGATATTGTGACAGGACGCCCTGCACCCTGACTGGGTACTCCCACCAAATGTTGCTTCTTTCTGCCAGGGCACCAGTGATTAACCCTTTCAGTGCCACACAGAACCAGCGTTGTAGAGAGAAGGGGGATGCCGCTGCACTGGAGCAAGCCGAAGCTTAGCTATACAGTTTGACTACTATCTTAAAAAGGACAATAAAGTATCATAGCAGCCCACCCCAAGCATCAGACAACACTCATGTTGAGGTGAAAACGGGACTTTATTTGGAAACACACCAGTATTTAAATAGTATAAGGGGGTAATTTAAATACAATAGACACAGCAAACCACACACAGTTCTCCATCAGGTCCTCTTTTGCACACAGCTCGGTATTTGCACTCAGGTGCAAAAACTGGCCATTGAAGTCTCTGTCCTGTATGTCCTGACCCGATGGAAAGTTCTGCACTCAACTCCCAGGAAGCTAGGTGCTAGCAGGAAAAAAGGGACAGCATAAACCCTCTTGAAGCATACAAACAAAGAAGAGGAATCCCAGCACTACAAACAGCTTCCAGTCTCTAGGACACTTTATTAAGCGAGAACAAACAAAAGCAACATTTCGGCCAAACAGGGCCTTTGTCATGGAAAGTAAAACATCACACAAAACCCCCTCCTAAAATGCAAGCGCCCCAAATCTGTTTCCGAGTTCCACAGTCTTTAGAGTCTCTGGTACTTGGGGAAATGTGGCACCCTGAATGGACCCACTGTACCCACCTCCCCAAAAACAGAACCCCTTCCAAGGCTAGGACCCATAATCTGTAGGGAGGAGGCTGACCGCAGGCCCCTCCAAGAGCCCAAGACACATAGCCTTCCGTGATATATATATATATATATATAGTATATATATATATATATATATATATATGTATATATATGCTAGTTTTAAATACAGTCTACCTACAGTCTATGAAGATGCTAATAAACTGCAAAGTCACACATTTAATGTGCTAAAATACAAACAAGATTTACCGTATATTCCGGTGTATAAGACAACTTTTTATCTCTAGGGGAGAGGCGAGTGGAGAAGCAGCCTCCCCAGGCCGGTCTTCAGGGCCACGCTGAGGTAGGTGCCCAACATTAGGGAGCTCGAGGTCTGGCACTTCCATGCTCCCTAATCAGCTATTGATGCCGAGCACGGGGATGACGTCATGTCCCGGCGCTCGGCATCAATTGCCGGCGCGTAGTGATGAGCGAGCAGTAAAGCAGAGGTCTGAAATGACAGACCTCTCGCTCCCACGACTGGATGGAAGAAAGAAGATGAGAAAGGTGAGAAAGGGAGAAAGGGGTGTGAGTACAGTGTATGTGTATATATATATGTTGGTGTGAGATGGTCAGTGTATGTGTATGGTCAGGCGTGTGTAAGAGCAGTGTAGGTATTTGTGTGTTTGTAAGCTGTGTGTGTGTGTATATATATATATTATATATTATACGGTGTATATATATTATATATATATATTATATATTATATATATATATGTGTGTGTGTGTGTGTTGTGTGTGCAAAGGCAGGGGTGTGTGGTGAGGGCAGTGTATAATGTGTATGTATGGACAGGCGTATGTTAGTATGTGTTTGACATACTACTTGTTATGTCCTGTCTACCCATTGTACGAGCTGCAGAATTTATGGCGTTATATAAAACAATAAATAATAACTTGATTACTGGGTGCTATGTTGTTATGCATTTTAGGACTTCTGGACAGGATTGTACTTATAATGTACCAGGCACTCAAAAGGTTAATAACTTTTATATGATACGTATTTTTTAAAATATAGTGAAAGCATCTATTTGGTAAATACACACAATATAAGATCTGACACTCAACTTACACTTGATTTTTTCATAATTTCTCTACTTTCTGCTTTTCATGCTCAAAATCATTAATTGATCAGAACAGAAAGGTTGATTTTTAGCTTGATCAAGAGTACCTTTTTGTTGTGCACATGTAATATTCTTTGTTATTTATAATTATGGTCCTTTTGTCACATGTTCTACTAAGATGTAAAGATATAATCATTTTTTACAACAAGCCTGAATGATCCTTTTATATTTGTTATGCACGAGTTACCACTACAATTTAAAGTAGACTTTAAAAGCATCTCACATCATAATAAGTAAGCTGCCTATTGTTCAATTTCATATAAAAATAACAGAAAAAATAGTAAAAGTGTATTTTTGGAATAAATGTTTCTAATAATCATGTGAAATATATTTCAATAGCAAATTTCAATAGCAAATATACTATGGCTCCTGAATGTACAAACATTTCTCATGATATTCCACTGTAAAGTTATTATTTCTTAATTATAAAAGAAAAAGTTATTTATTTGTAGGATAGTATGAAAACATTTACTTAGTGTTACTCATCTGCAAACGCGGAGGAGAAGGGGACCCTTTTCCTCCACGTCTGTTCTATCGTATGTGGCATCACTTACTACGGAGTTCCAAATTGCCTCTTGAAGCAATATCAGCACAAGCACTGTGCATCGAGAAATGGGCAAGCAGTTGCACACAAGCAAGGATCACTATACACAATGTCAAGCATTGGCTGGAGTGGTATAAAGCACACCGCCACTGGCGGATCAACGTTCTGCCCCTATTAATCTAATATCCATAACTTGTAATATTATTGCTTTCAAGAAACACGTCCAGGCTCCTTTTGAACTCTTTTATTGAGTTTACCATTACCACTTCCTCTGGCAGAGAGTTCCATAGTCTCACCGCTCTTACTGTAAAGAACCGTCTGTGCTGGTGTAGAACCCTTCTTTCCTCCAGCCGTAGAGGATGTCCCCTTGTTATAGATACAGTCCTGGGTATAAATAGGTCCTGGGAGTGATCTCTGTACTGCCCCCTTATATATTTATACATAGTTATTAAGTCCCCCCTAAGCCGTCTTTTTTCCAAACTAAATAACCCTAATCCTGATAATCTTTCTGAGTACTGTAGTCCTCCCATTCCCCTTATTACTCTGGTTGCCCGTCTTTGAACCCTCTCCAGCTCCACTATATCTTTCTTGTACACTGGTGCCCAGTACTGTACACAGTATTCCATGTGTGGTCTGACTAGTGACTTGTACAGTGGTAAAATTATTTCCTTGTCGTGGGCATCTATGCCCTTTTTTGATGCACCCCATGATTATATTTGCCTTAGCAGCAGCTGCCTGACACTGGTCGCTACAGGTAAATTTACTGTTAACTAAGACTCCTAAGTCCTTTTCCATGTCAGTCGTCCCCAGTGTTTTCCCATTTAATACATATTCCCAGCCTGGATTTCTCTTCCCCATGTGCATAACCTTACACACTTCACTGTCTGGAAGTCTGATGGACAAATCTGGGTTTGGTGGATGCCAAGAGAAATGGAATGCATAGTGTCTACTGTAAAGTTTGGAGGAGAAAACATAGTAGGCTAGGCCCCTTAGTTCCATTGAAGGGTAATGTTAATGCTACAGCATACAAAGGCATATTAGACAGTTGTATACTTCCAAAATTGTGGCACCAGTTTGAGGGAGGCGTCTGGTCCAGCTTGACTTTGCACCTTTGGACTAAACAAGGTCCATAAAGACATGGTTTGAGGAGTTTGAACACCATTGGGACAAATTGGAATGTCAACTGCAAACCAGACCTTCTCGGGCAACATCAGTGTCTGACTTCACATATGCTCATTTGGCTAGATGGGCGCCAATGTCCAGGACACACTCCAAAATCTTGTAGAAAGTCTTTCCAGAAACTAGGTGGCCGTTATAGTGGCAAGGGGTCAACTCCTTATTAATTCCCATGGTTTTGGACTGGGATGCCCAATAAGCTCATATAGGTGTGATGGTCAGGTGTCTACATACCAATGGCCATATAGTGTAAGTGGAATAGCCTTCCTCCAGACATATCTTTAACACTTGGCTTCTATTCTGATTTCACTTTTTTTGTTTTAACAAGAATTGTTTTCAAGCGTAATTCTCATAAGAACAACCACATTGGTTCTTATATTCACACATGCCTTTGTTGGCAATTTTGCTATGTTAAATGAGCAGAATATTAATAATGTAATATAACGTTTTTTTGTAATCTTTTTAAATTTTAAAAAGATACACAAAACACTAAAAAATTTATGAATGCTGAAAATGTGTTATTTGTCATCTAATAATGCTAAATAGAGCTGTAATATACAAAACATTATAAGACCATCTTAATGCATATATTTTTGATAAATGTACTTATGATTCACAACAACTATTATATTATTACTAAAATAAAATCAGCCGGAATCAGATGTGTAAGCAACCTGATAAATATTAAACACTATTAAAAAGGCAAGCGTGAAACTATAAGAATAACAATAATAGGGTATGTGGTGCAAACACAACATTAGTTTGCAAATGACAGGATAGAGCAAGCTGGTAGAAATTTATATAAATATATACTGTAATAAAAAAATCAATTTTGAAGGATTTATTAATACCTTATAGTGTGCTTTGGCGTATGCTGACTTTATTTTGAACCCTTTTGAAAAGTGAGCGCAAATGTTTACATTCTAATAAGGAAACTAAAAACCATGGATTTCAAGGAAAACAGTTCTCATATATTGCATTTGTGACAAGTGAGGGTGCTCTCTGCTGTGCAGGGAGCACAGAGTAATGGCTGTAATATGCACTCTATGTCTGGTACTCTCAGTTCACAACACGGTCTAATTTCATACTACAAATCTTTTAATGGCAGTTATATTTTAATTAATGTGATTATGTTCTGCCATTAGCATCCCCTCCCATAGCATATTTCTTCTGCCGGGCTCATGAATGCCAGTAAACTGTAAACATAAAAGCCTGTTTGCTTATTAAATTTAGAGTCAAAAAAAGAAGAATTGATTTTAATTTTTTTCATCGGCTTACAAACAAAAAATAGAAAAAAAAAGGAAATTCCAGTGCTGGCTGGTGCAATTATCTGTGTAATTATTTCGAATTTGTAAGTCACCCTCCAACGGGAAAGTTTCTTTATTTTGTGTTAATTAACAAGAACATTTGTGAAGCTTGTTAGTTTCATTATTTACAATCTATCCAGAGAGATACTGGAACTGAACAATTCTTTAGGACACATTGGCAGATTATTTCCAACGATATCAATTTGTTTAGGATGCCTTGTGATTGAAATTGTGCCGTAGATTGAAATAGATGCTATAAGGCGGAAAAAAAAGAAGATCTACTGTTTTCATTTATCTAACAGCAATACAAATTCTTTATCATTATGTTGTGCATACGGTTTCATTATTTTGATATTCTGTTACATAGCCTCTTGTCATTATGTCTCCCAAAGCCTGCAGGCCACAAGAGCACTTATCTTTCTTGATGACTGTTGAATCATTTAAAACAAGTTATAAGTGAAACAATTAAAATGATATTGGTTCACAATTATATTTATAGCTGCCAGGCATAATGAAACATTCAGAATAGCAGTTGGAGCTTCTTAGAAAGGATATGAAACATGCTTAAACAGAGGAAAGAGGAACCTTTAATGAAAAACTAAAATGTAAGAACGCATTAATTGCATCGGAGCATTTAATTTAATTGAGAACAAAGAGAAGGTAGAAATCACATTAGCGATGTTTTATGAACATGAAGCAATATTAAAACTACAATGTCATCTGTCACGTACTGTATTTCCTTGTCAAAAAAGGAAAATTAAAATGGCAGTACTTAACTTTAACAAGCGCAAGGCAAATATGCAGAGTTGTTTTAGCCGGCTTATTTCCATTTTGCTAGAGATGTCACTGCATTCAATTAAACTGAACAGATGCCATTTTACTCGCGGTTATGTATCTTTTTTTATAAAGTCGCTCAGATATTATTAAATGAGGTGTTATGATGGGATTTAATGACTGGAATTTACACTGGCTTTTACTACTGTCTTGGTTTGTACATGAATATAATTTTACAAATATATACAACTACATCAGTATCAAACAATGGAATTTTAAATGCATCTATATCTATATCTATATATACTGTATTGGCCCGATTATAGGCTGCCCTTTTTCCCCCCACTTTAAGTCTTTAAAGTTGGGGTGCGGCCTATAGTCGGGGTTTAGTGCAGGGATGCGCAATTCATATTGCCAGACGCCTGTGTTTTTTATTTTTCATTTAGCCGTGATGCGGGCAAGCAGCAGGGTTAAGATCCAGGTCCCCGCAGCGCTGCAGGGGACCTGCATCCTTCTCTCTCTCTGGCAGCCGGTGGACGTCTGCATGATGCAGACAACCCCGCTGCTGCCGGCACTTATTGGGGCTTATTTTGCTTGTAGTCTATTTATCGGGAGATGTAAGAATTATTGACTTGTTGCTCTTTAATGTCTCTCCTATGTTAAAGTGCTTGTCATTTTTCTGTTTTTTTTTAAATGTACTTAACAATTGATTTAATTGAATTTTGATCAAAATGCTTAATATGGGGGAAATATCAAGCATTAGCTAGTCTAGTTGACAATGACAAACTGTTCTCTAAATTCGATATAGATTATATTAACATATATGTTAATTAGTTCATAAAAGTTGCTAAGATAACAATCATTAAAAGAGGCATGCTATAAGTGGGCAGGGCCCAAATGTATGAAATGTTCAGTTAATAGACATCAAGATTTCCAGTAACCTATTTTTCCCCATACACGATGCCTTTGCGTCTCACTCATCTCACTGCTGAGTTCTTCAGGTTTGTGGTCTCATCCTATTTTGGAGTAAGATCTTTAACAATTTAATTAATTCACATGTAAACTATTTTTTCATATTTAATAAAAACTATGATTGAGAAAAATGCATTTTTTGTTTTTATTTCCTTTTATTTGCCAACCTGCCCCGAGTTATGCCCCCCAGATATGCCTTATACCCCCTATATGCCACTCTGCCTCCTGGATATTCCTCCGCTGCGGCTGCTGCTGGCATTTCCGCAGGGGCTTCTATGAATGAGCACCGGAAGGTCATGTGACGTGCTTCATCATAGAAGCCCTGGCAGAAGTGCAAGCAGCGGCACTGTGCCAGCACCGGCTGCCAGAGAGGAGAGTCCAGGTTCCCTGCAGCACTGTGGCAGGATCTGGATCTTAGTCTGTAGTCAGACCTCTATTTGAAGTCTGAATAGAAGACGACCTCGAATATAAGACCTTGTCTTATAATCAAGCAAATACAGTATTTGCTAGTCTCCTTTCTTCCTCTTACCCTATAACCTGTCCCATCACACTTTTGCTGACATTTACAGGAGGTCATGTGCACACAGATGCGGATAAAGAAAGAAGACAGAAGAGAGAAGAACCAGAGTCGCCAAAATTCTAACAAACATTCTGAGCTTTTTGCATCGTTTTTCATTTGTTTCGTGCAGGAGTTTGCCTCATTTTCAAAGATTTGTATGAATTGATGAACCATGCTAATAGCGTTAAATTTGCAATTTGTACAAATCTGAATACACAATTCTACTGTCTTTTATTATATTGACGTATGTATCTTGTCTATCAGTGTATTGCACTATGATGGTTGCTACATGGTGCATAATATGTATTACTTTTTTGTGATAAACTTACAATTTATTGGTTATTTAGAGGTATGGTTTCTGAATTATATCTGACAAATCAGGGATAGTCAAAAAGACATATGGCTGGGAAATCAAGTGCAATTAACAATGTATAAGCCCGTCATATATGTGGATGATCTGTTTTACTTTCCATATCAAAAGCATTATCTGGCCTCAGGCAGTATTGGAATAGTTTTTTAATGATAACATTTGTGGTGTGTTGATTTTTCATAAAAATATAATGATTTTTACCTAGGGCATCCTTTTCTTAAAATCCATATGAAGACTGATGAATTGCAAGTTTAACTGAATCTATAGTCTAAATTATCAAAAGATTTAATAACAAAGACGCCCCTTTCCAGTGGGACAATAGGTTTAAAAGTAATAACCTTTCTAGATTAATGTCCAGGGTGAACAAACCAAAATGATGTGGTCACAATTGCAGTTTATCTTGTTAAAAGACAGCAAAAGTTTAGTATCTATTTTACATTTCCTTATGTCTGGTAGACTTATTAATTCCAATCTTACTTTCAATGCACGCATGTAGCCAAGATAATTATTAGAAAGGGAGATCAAAGCAAGCATATTATAAACCTATTCCATTTTCTGCTGATGTGAGTGATCTGTCTTCCCTTTGATGTTGTATGCTTCTACAGTGAAAGTACAGAGGATAAAAATACTACACCGTGTAATCTGGCATTTATCCCATGAGAGTAGAATTCCAAATTGTGACACATGTCAAGAAGTTAAAAAAACTTAAAAGAATCCCATGCTTCATAAAGTGACTTACTTTGCATTTAAACACCATCAAACATCATTTTCTATTACAAATTAAGTCCCCGGTATTAAATTCAAAGTATTTCAGTAAATTTTCTGAAAGGAAATGACAGCGCTACTTTATGAAACAGCTACCATATTTACCAGCAGTTATTTTGAAAATATATTATTTGCATTTAACGCAACGTCTGGGAGGAAATAAAATATTAAGGCTTTGTATCTGCATATTAAAACTGCATTGATCTTGTCTATTGTTAAAAAACCCCCATATTTTAGCATCCATTTACTTATACTTATATAGCATAATAAAAATAAGAGAAGCTTATAAAATTGTAAATGTATAAGAAATGTAGTGCGCAGTGAAATAAAAACATGGATATGAACAGAATAGAGAGACCAATTATTATGTCTACCTCAACATTTCTAGATTACTATTTTGCATTACCCTAAACCATTGCTCTCAGCGGCTAATGCTAAGTATCCACAACTCATTCTAATATCGCCAAGTATTGTCACACAAATTAATTCTTGCTTGATTTGTACTACTTGTTAGACGTAGATTTACTAAGGTTTGAAACGGAAAATTACAAAACGCGTTAGCCAGTCTGACACGAGTCTATAGATTAAATTTGCCAATTATGATAGAACATTTTTTATTTCAATTAGACTATTGTTCATTTTAAAAACTATTACTATTTTTTTTATTGCACGTGTTAATATATTGAAAATAATATGGTTCTACCTATTTAAGTACCTGACAATTTAAACCTTGATATTGATAATTGATTACAACTGCACGATAAACCAAGGTAGGTCTCTCACAAAAAACTTGGCACAGGACAAGACATTTTAGCCTTCCTTAGCAACATAATCATACCTGTCAACTCTCTGGTTGAGCCCTGCTTCTCCTAGTCTCAAGGTTAGTGTCTGGTATCTTCAGGAAGGTGAGTGTTTGGTCACGCCTACTTCCTGCACATGTTCCGCCTACTTTTTGCCTATTTTCCTCTGCATCCCACCCACTGTCATCCCACTAAAGCAGGGCTGTCCAACCTGCGGCCCTCCAGCTGTTACAGGACTACATCTCCCATACTCCTCTATCAGCCACTTAGCTGAAAGAACATTGTGGGACATGTAGTCCTGCAGCAGCTGGAGGGCCGCAGGTTGGACACCCCAGCACTAAAGTGTGTCTGGTGATAGGCCCACCCTGACATGTGGCTAATCCCTTCACGAAACCACTAAGAATCATAGAATTAGCCAATTATATGTAGAACATCATCTACTCCATAATAGCAACAGATAATTATGTTTCTTCTCAGGGGTCCCACATGAGCGAGAGAAGCAAAATCATCCTGAATAACATGGTTATATCTGGATGGGGATTTAAATTTAAACATTGATTACTCATTTTCTGCTCAAATTAGAAAAGTTGAAAAAAATCCCTCTATTAATAAAGCAACAGAGAATGTGATGTACTCCCTGTATTGTGCAGGTGGGTCTTGTTAATTATTTTACAGGACTCATGAGAACAATAAGCAAGTGATCTCATGGCACGTTAGTATTATTTTTTCTTTACAAAGAATGGTGCATCATTGCATTTTGTGGAGGAGCTTAACAAAATTAGATTTGAGCAACAGAAAGTATATTTTTTTACCATGTACAAAAACTGTTAATTTAACGTCATAGCTGGAGGAATTTTCAGTGCCCCCATTTTCAGTGCCCCGGCAGGGCATTTCATCTTATCATACAGCTGTGGACCAGAAATGTTACCGCTATTATATGCTATTCCACATAAATTATTCCACTAGGTGGTAGCAAATAATAACTGCTTTATTAACTCAACACTCACAATATGTTCATCTGGATTCTTCACTTCTATTTGCCAGTCATTTGCCTGATTCTACGCAAAATCATTACAACAAGCCACGGGGGGCTGGCAAAAAAGCAGTAAGGGGGCAATGACCCCTGTGGTGTTTTGGTTTGAACATTCTGAACCAGTATCAGAAGCCTTTACTTTTGGTTCAATGATTTTGTGGATTTGATGGATTTTCTGCAGCATTTACACCATGTCTTGATTCTTTGCTCCTGTTATGGGAAAAGAAAAAACAATTGTAGCTTCCAAACTGCAACATCAACCACTCTGTGTCTGGATCACAGGTTAACCATGGCTTCCCAGCTGAGCATTAGTACACAAGCAAACACAAAAGGTAGGATGATGTTCTTTCCGAAGGACATATGCAGACAATATTAATGTCTGTAAAAATATATTATTTATTGATCAATTCCTTGATCAGTAGAACATTTATAAAGCACGCATCCACTGAAGAAAAAGAGATAAAACTCAGAAGGGTTTAGGGCGAAATGCCAGATGAGTTTCACGCTTAACAGCGCTTAATCATTGGTACCATTTGGTGAGTTTATATTTTAACAAAAATGTGTTCATTGTGTTAATGGGCCACAGGGCTGGATCATCCCCTAGTCCAGATGATACCAGCCCTCCACAGACCTTTTAATGTTAATCCCTCCTAATCTGATCATCATCCCTATCAGTAACACTACACAGTACTGTAACCTAACCCTTACAGCTAACCGTACCTATTACTATCCACTAACAGGACCCTGGTGTTAACCCTTAGTTACCCCTTACACTATCCACTGACACGTGACCTAACCCCTAGTTATTATCCCTAAGATGTTATGTTAGTTATTTGCATGCTAGTTTGTTCTGAAACACTAAAACACATTTGAAAATTTAGCCATAAACCTAGGGAAGGAAAAAGTCCAAAACATAATTTCTAAAATGCCCCCTAACCCAGCAAAGGACAGAAACAAAAAAGCAATAAACCCAGGGAAAGGAGAGACAACAAAAACAATTAAAAAATTGCCCCCAAACCCAGGGAAGGAACTTCATCAAAAAGAAAACCTGTTATGTGTGCAAAGCAAAGCCTGATTTTTATCCTGATATGTGCAAGAAATGTGAAAGGGTAGAAGTATTCCCATTAGATTCGTGGTCGTGTCGACCCACATAGAAAGGTAAAGGGTGACTTTCAGGTCCTTGTGCTTTCAGGGAATATATTGCTCATGGGGTTATTTTGTTGTGTAGGAGTAGTTTTACCAGTAAAAGCATAAGGTGCTTCTGGTTCAGCTGAAACCTCTTTGCACTCTCATGATTTAGGGGTTGTGTTATGAACAATCACATACCACATTTACACCGTAACATGATAACCACCTGTCTAGTATTGTGTAGGTCCCCCTTTTGCCACCAGAAAATTCCTAACCCGTCAAGGCATGGGCTCCACTATACCTCTGAAGGTGTGCTGTGGTATCCAACACCAAGACGTTAGCAGCAGATCCCTTAAGTCCTGTAAGTTGCGAGGTGGGGCCCCCATGGATGCATCTTGGTGCCATGTGTCCTCAAGTAAGCAACGCACGTATATCCAGTCCTTCACATGATGTAAAAAAACACGTGAATCATCAGACCAGGCCATCTTCTTCCATTGCTCCGTGGACCAGTACTTATGCTCAGGTACCCACCGTGGGCACTTTCGGCAGTGAACAGGGGTCAGCATGGGCACCCTGACTGGTCTGCGACTAAGCACCCCCATGTGCAACAAACTTCGATGCACCGTGTGTTCTGACACCTTTCTATCAGAACCAGCAATAACTTTTTTAAAAATTTGAACTACAGTAGCTTGTCTGTTGAATTTGACCACATGGGCCAGACTTCACCCCCCATGTTCATCAATGAGCCTTGGCCGCCCTTGACCCTGTCACTGGTTCACTGCTTTTCCTTCCTTGCATAGGTACGACTACAGACTACACACCCCACAAGACCTGCCGTTTTGGAGATGCTCTGACCCAGTCTTCTAGCCAACACAATTTGGCTTGTTCCAAAGTCGATCAGATCCTTACGCTTGCCCATTTCTCCTGCTTCTAACACATCAACTTCACTTGCTGCCTATTATATCCCACATTATGGTCACTGTCAATGGTCATAATGTTATGGCTGATCCGTGTATGTGCTATCTACAAGAGTAAGATGTAGATAATTTTTTTGTGTTTTATTTCTTGTTACAGATATCCCAACGTGTAGCATCCATCCTAAAATGTGCCTGACAAGCAAAAGTAAATGGAAATGGGTATTTAAATATCCTCCCAGTCCTATTTTTGCTGCTGTGGAGGAAGTATGGAGGTTTCCAGACAGTGATGCTCCCTGGGGAATATAAGGTGTGTGCGTAAGAAAATAATTGTATGGTGCCCATTTGTGTCTATTTTTGATTTCTTTTGTTCTGGCCTTTAGCCAACACCACAGACTCCAGTGTCCGCCTGAGCACCTTTGGGACAGAGATGGCTCAACTGAGAGCCCGAGAAGGTAGGGAAATCTAAATAATTTTTGGTCCATTTGCACATATCTAATAAATATTACTTTTGTCTTTATCTGGATTTTAACACTCTGCTCCTGGAATCCTCAGACAGCTTGTGCCTAATTGCCTTTAATTTTAAACAAACACAAACTCCATTGTTCTACAAAGCTCCACACATCATGGATACAAATATCTACACATACAAATATGTAGAAATGTGGACATTTTTTATAGTGTAACAAATATATTGTATTTTTTTTTTTATCACTTGAAATTTTATTGAGTTTTCATAACAAACAAAAGAAAAGGCACGGACAAAAACAAAAGGTAAAACGGTACCGAAATCAGTAAACATCAGACCAATACAGTACAACGTACCACCGAGCGGAGTAACAGAGCCCGGCCAGGTAGCAAGGAAAACGTAGCGCTATACAAATACATAATCGATGATCAAAGGAGCAACAGAAAATGCAACAAACATCACAGAAATATATTGTATTTAATATTACAGCTTCTGTAAGAATATTGAATTACATGTCTGGACTGCTGTTACACACCTTCCACTGTAGATAAAATCAAGGTAAGAATTATTTTACCCATCTAATCTGCACAATTTATTACTAGCGGTAAAACCTCCAACCTTTTTCCGTCCTTGTCTATCCCACACATGTTACTATATTAACCGTAATCACTTCTTTTTGTTCCACTTATCTAGCACCCTCTCAATAACACGTTATCTTTATCGTTATATATAAATAAACAGGAATATTATCAACTGATTTTGCATGAATGATAATTGCAGTCTTTTTGATAATTTATAAACTGCATTGTTTTTACCCAAAGTATAATATGTAAATTCTGCTGTGTAGAATAAATACTCCTCTTACATAAATAGCATTTTCTCACCAAAACATAGGTTGTCCCTTATATCTGTTGCCACTTGTTTTTTTCTTATTTGACTTTGGTTTTCCCATGCAGAGATGTATGAAGCAATGCATCTAAAATAAATTTTTAAAATAAAAAATACAAAAACATGTTTTAACAAACAAACAATTTATCTAAAGTTTCCTTAGTAACAAGGGGTGTTTATCAAATATGAAATTAAAAAATAAACCACTTTAATTGATTTTAAACCTTTGTATGTTGAATATGGAGGAGCGTTACCCTTGGGTCTGTGACCTTTTGTAGCAGATTACTTTTGCAATGACATATTATAGCTGTCATATACCGAATATTTTTAAATTCTGAAGGGTTGGTGACGTTGCTTTGACAGCTGTTACTTTTTCTTCTTCAAAACATTACCAGAGTATTCTGTTTCATATCCGCCATCATGTTATTTTAGATACTTTACACAGTGAAGCAAATTATGTCACAGTATACTGTACAACGTATCTCAAACTGGCAGTCATGTTTACAGATGACATCCTAGAAAACAGGGATGCTTGTTGAACATTGACTACACAGCATATGATGCCTGGAGTGTCCATTTCAGAAACACAAGTAAAGAATGTGAAGGCCTTGCTCCTGCAAACTTGGAGTCTGTTATGTGGTAAAGGGAGGGATAAGGCAGAAGGTGAAGGGCCGCTTGTGTAAGGACAATTTAATTTACTGAAGGTCACATGCAGAGGTCAGTGACCTAAAGTTGTCAAAAACATGAATTTTCAGAATGCAGGTTGTGAGTATTAAAGTGGATAGATTGTATGCTTCTCTAAACAAATCAATTCTTAGTGAACATTGAAAGTAGGAGCAGCTCTGGCCAGGGACATAACTAGAAACCACAGGGCCCTGGTGTGAAATTTGCCCCGGGCCCCCCAACAGCTGGTCTGTGCCAGGATTGCCCCCAAACAACTTGTATGTGCTTTCTTTGCCCCTTTCCCTCCCTTCCAACACTCCGGCACACATATGTAAACATACTTACACAAATTACACACACTCATACTCACACATACTGTCACAAGGTACGGGCTGTGGATCCAAGCTGCAGAAAAGGCGCCTCCTGGTGGAGAGAGGACGCTCTCTGCCACCAGGGCAATGGAGATGCGGGCCGTTCACCACCGAGAGCAATGTAAAGGGTGAAACTCAGGAACATAACAATAAAAAATAATAATAGTATCCGAGAGATCAGGCAATAGAGTAGTCGGGGTCACAAGCAAAGGTCAGGGCAGGCAGCAAAACAACGAAGGTCAGGTTCAAGCAGGAGTCAATACCGGAAAGATAAAGCAGGATTCAAACGCTAGTGTAGGCAAAAAGGCACTAACACAGGCAAGGGTGTAGTGCCAAATGAGGCTTTAAATATCCCTCCAACAATACAGATCCTCCTACCCTCCTAATTAGGTGGAGGAGGAAAAATGATAAATGTCACTTTAAGAGTGACATGAATATTCATTAGATTAGCCGTGCGCGCGCGCCCCGTCAAGATCCTTTGAACATGTCGGGGACGCGAGAAGGAGGACGGACCCGGCGGCAGCTCACCGCAGCGGAACGAGCAGGGAGCCGACCGCGCGGGCTGCGTCTCGGCGTCCCTGCAGGCGGCAACGCGACGGAGGAGGTAACACATACACATGCATTCTAATACACACTCCATCTCACTTACACATGCAACCTTACACACACGTTACACATCCATGCTCACACACACAACTACACATCCATGCTCACACACACATTACTCATCCGTGCTCAAAAAACCCCCACACATTACACACCCATGCTCACACACACACAATAACACATCCATGCTAACACAAAATTACACATTCATGCTTACTCACAATTACAGATCCATGCTCTCACACACACATTACACATCCATGCTCACACACACACAATAACACATCCATGCTAACACAAAATTACACATGCATGCTTACTCACAATTACAGATCCATGCACTCACACACACATTACACATCCACACTAACACAAAATTACACATTCATGCTCACACACACACACACACACATTAAAAACAACATTACTTGGAGACGGTTTTGTTAATTGTAATTGCTTTTTGATATCGGTTGGGCTGGGTTAAAGGGTGTCTCTTGCGCCTTTGTTTGGCAAAGAACCTAATGATCCCTTTTTCATTTATCATAGAACCAGCAAAACAAGGGTTAAAAACACTATGGCGTGGTATAATAAATAAGGAGGAGATGGCAGAATTTTAACAATTAAAAGGTTTTTTCAAGAAGCGTACAACTCACACTCTCAGCCAGCATCCTAATCAAGCCATCTCTACGACCAAGAACCTCTACAGATCATCCTGACTCGACCAACTCATCCTCATCCGACCAGTTCTTTCCTACTGTTTCCCTGTTTATCTTGCAAGAGCAGGGCCCTCTTCTCCATTTTAAAATATTCTACTGACTCTTAACAGCGCTACAGAATCTACCGTCGCTATGTAAATACATTTAATATTAAATATACTGCATTATACAATAAATTGTAGCAAATAATAGTCTCTAAAGAAATTGACAAGATTCCATTACAATGGTTTATGGTTCTGTAACTGTTTTGACATTTAATTTCATTAAGCAAACTGTGCTTTTTGGCAAAGGATGCTTCTGATTGCTTCTCAAATGATATATTCTGCCTACAACAGGAAATAAAGTCAACATGTAAATTATTCATTTTTAGTCTTTCTGTAATGAATATTCCACATGCAGACATCCTTGTTATCAATTAATTCAAGAATCTTCATCCTCATTTTTCTCCTTCCTCATTGCTGATGGTTTTATAACCCAGACTCAGGCATTACCCCGAGGCAGTTCATCTGATAATTGACACATTTTCTAACATAGCATAGGGATGCTCAAATCAGGACTTTTAGGCCATGACTCCAGCTTATTGGAATCTGCAGAAGGGACCCTTTTATCCCTCATATATCAGAATATACTGACAGCTCTCCCAAGCAGGGACCAGGCTTTTCTTCCCCTTAGGAAAATGTATGCAGAGCACCTCGAGAACAGTGGTTGCTAGGCGTCAAAATGGTGACATCTTCATAATAAGCACTGTATGCAGAGAAAAGGCCAAATAAAGGAATAACAAATGATTATATCCAGAACGCAATTTTACTAGATTAGCCGGTGTTATAAACTACAGCAATAGCCAGAAAATTGTGTTACCTATTAAAGTGTTTCATAGACAAGCATAACCAAGTTTCAACCTGAATGTTGTGAGAATAAAATAAACTATTTTTTTTTATTGGCTATGTTATTTTTGTTTTTGCTATGTGCCTGACAGATTCTAAATTTCTTATCATAGGAAATTACGTGATAAAGACCATGTTCAGCATTTATTCATAATTCTGGTACAAGCCAATGGCATTTAATAAGGATAATAACCAATATAACAAAAAATTACTTTTAAAAATAGAAAACATAACACTGAAAGTCAGACAAATTATTAAAAAGACTGGAATGTTGATTCTTAGTTAACTAAGTTTATTACCCATAAGAAAACCCTAATATAACTGAAGCCTTGGGCGGCCAATGGCTATTATAGTATGAGAATGAACTATCTTTATTGTGAACAACTTTCAAGTCATCGTGATAATTAAGATTTTGTCACCAAGTGGTGCTAATTAGACTAGTTCATTCAGATTTGTACAAATTTCTATTTTTACCGTCTTTTTGGGAGAGCTTCAATTTAGAATGAAATACAGTACTATATTTCCAATGGGGGTAGGTCTCTGCCACCTTCTGGTTTAAAAGTCAATTTTGCTCAACGTGCAAAGTTCTAAGGTGAGACCAATGACTGATTATGGTTTGAGTCTTTACATGGGTAAAATGGGTTTTTAGTCCATCAAGTTCTATGTTTTATGTTGACTGTGATCTCATGTAGCCTGACACAAAAGATGTGAAGGGTTTATCTTGTTTCTCAAGTTTGTTAAATATATAAAGTTGGTAAAAACACCTGTATGCCATCACTTGCAATATGTTCATTTATTTATTTACTAAAAAACAAAAACAAACTGGTACCAAGAATTGATAAATGGACCATACACTGGGCGAAGGACTAACACTGTGGTACACAAGGCACCCAAGGAATAGTTTACTAAAAGGGCATGGTTCTTCCATTTCTCTACTATATGTTAATTAATTTAACTTATAGTATACTATATGCCAACTGTACATCACTGATTTCAATATTACTTTATATTGCTTGTACCAAATAATATATAAAAACTGATCGTGCTTCATCAATCACTGTTTACATTTCAGCACCATGATTGTCTTGCCCTCTAAATGTGCTTTTATATAATGGATTCTAAATTAATGTACAATGATGACATATGATGTTGAGAGAAAAGGAATGAGGGTTTATTTTTCAGAGGATAAGCCAAAGCATAATTGCATGAGCAATAAAATACTGTATATGTGTTTACGACTAAACTGTGTAAACGTGAACAAGAAATTATGTAGAGAGATTCTGTAATATGTAATATCGACATATTTTTTTATCACAAGATATTATGTATCACCAGAGGGACAATTTAAAAAAGTCCTTTTAAATGTTCGTATATTTCAGGGGTAGACACATTTATACCAGACAATTAAATTCTAAAATTATAGACGGAATGCAAGGGAAAGGGAATATGTAAAAGTTTACAGTGATCTGACAAGACAGACAGATGCGAAGCATCATGTCCCTAAGGTCCTACTGCCTGAATGGTTTTGAAGCATATACTAAACAAGCTGCCAGAATCGTCTTTAAAACTGATGTTTCATAAAGGTGCTCTCACTTTCCTCTTTAGAACCCACTTTGCAAAAGAGATATCTGAGCGTCGTACTGCATAAAAATGATTAGAATAATCACGCTGGAAGGGATTACCTATGTTATCTAAATATAAAACACTGGACTAATCAAGTAGGTCTATTGGGAGCAAGTTTGAGAAATAAAATCCCATAATGGATTGAAAGGTGCTTGGTTAAAATATTGTACTTGCTGTCAGTTTCATGCTTTTGAATTATCTACTCATTTATTCATCATGAATTTTGTTTACACAAACTGCTTGTGATTCCTACTCATACAAACCTTGAGCTGACATTGTAATTGTTCAAAACACTTCTCATATTGGTAAAACTATTTAGGTCAAGGTTTAGAAGGTAAAACACGTTTTTTGTTCTCTTTACTGTAAGAACAGATGTTCTCCAAATTAATTATCTGGGTATAGCGAGTAGAAGTAACAAAACAACATTTTGGCCACCAGAAAAAGGTATGAAATCAATTTAAAACCAAATCTTAACTCATTGGATCACCACTCATAATTAATAATGTCCTTGTAAATTAATGTTTTAAGTGTGAAGCCAAAAAGTATTAAAAAAAACATAATTAGTAATACTGAATGGAAAATATGCTATATAAAAATTATATACAAGGTTCACCATATCTCTCAACATTTCATAGGGCTCAGTTCAAGGGTATAATACCCACTGTAGTATTCTTCTATGGCACATGTTTTGTAATATAGTGCTGATAAAAAAATTAAAAATATTTTTAAAAAATCATAAGCTTTAAAATATTGGTTTATATTGGTTTATATATACCTCCAACACTTCTAAGGCCAAAGGAACATTTTAATTTTTTTGTGAGAAAGGTTATCATCATAACCATCAGGAATTTCTTTTCTGCGTGTGGACACCAAATGCACAAAAGCACAAATCAGCACATGACAAGTGACACAAGGAACTAATACATTAAAATTTTAATATAAGTATAATGGGTCTAATAAGTTAATAATAATATATTCTACTATGTGCCTAGGGTCAAATAAAGGTAATTTATCTGGGATATACAATAAATAGAAACCCATACATCTTCTGTTTGTAATCTTGTCTATTTCCTTCTGCCTTTTACATTTAACTGTTTCGCCTTCTACCTTAAATGTTATGACAAAACAACATCGATGGCACTACCAGAGGTGTAGGATGTAATAAGAGCAAAGATCTGAAATGTTTTTAACATACATTTAAAGGGATTTTATCCCATGTTTGCAGTTTTGCCTTAATTTTAGAAGGATATTGTAAACCATATCATTTATTCTTTGTTTTCCTCTGTGACACAGGATATAAGCCTTCAGTAGGTCAGACTACTAAGCATTCACAAACATTTCTTAACATACATATATTTGGACTATCAGTTTGCTCAACAAGAAGAAGCAACACGACTCATATGTCTTACGAAATTCAGTGAAGAAGTTTTGTATGTTAGGTCAATAGAACGGTTACACAAATTAGTTTCATAACCTTTTTTTAACTTGTCCTTCACACCCACCCAACAAACTTCCATCATTCAATGACCATTATCTTTGTTATAATTTACTGTGCCCAAGGAGTAATATGGTGCCCAACATATGGACACCAAGCACCGTGACACAGACCTTCTCTAAACTAAACCCGCATCTGATATTCTAATATAAAAGTTAAAAGGTTTTGAAATTATAGTCATCTGTATATTACCGGTATTTTAACCAGTCTAAGATATTGCTTATGATTTTCCCCAATGAAGGTAACTCCCTGATGCCTCTTAACCAGCTATACCCAATACAAAACAAGGGGAAGGGTGAGAGTTACTTTATGATTCCAAAGATAATATGATTACACTCTTGATAAATCCTTACTTATGTACATTTGTACCACATATGTATTGGAACAGTAGCAAATCAGAAATGGCATCTCTAGTGAATACGATAAATATTACCTACTAATCCTTAGCTAACATTAACAAATAAGGGGGATGTGTGGTTGTTATTCTTCCTCAAATATGTTTCCTCCCTGTGGTTCCACTTCTACATGGTTTTTAACCTCTTCTTTTTTTCTTTGGCTTATTGACTTTACAAATAAGAGAATATAAAATAAATCGGTATGGCATGGCTACAGCTTGTTCATGTACCTAGTCAGACTACCCTCACATTTATCAAGGCTTTCTTTTTACACCACACACACGTATCCTCTGCTATCTATGTATCTGCCCCGATTTGACATTTTGGAGTCACTACTAATACTGTTTTGTTTTATTTGTATTGTATTTTATTTGTATTTACTTTAAGTTCCAGATATTGCAACTAGGTTATCCAATGCAATCCGCGTTGTAGGCTGCATTTGCAAAAGTACTGGGTCCTTTTATGATGATCACACCCAAGCATTTTAAACATATATGATTGTACACTATATTTTTGCCAGGGATCTTTAAAGCTTTGTCTCTCAAGCGAAACATCTCAGGGTTGGATTAGACTATGGTCATTACGTGAAGAAAACAGTGTAAGTGTCTTTTCGTTTAGCCCTTGGTAAATCTAGTCTCATCTCCATGAGCAGGGTCAAACAAAATTGCTTCTCATTCTTCTACCAGCCTTGTTTCAAATCTTTCTTTTACCTTTACAATTTAAGCTTGTAATCCTTTCTTTTTCACTCATCTAGAATAATTCTAAATCCACAGATATGATGGTGAACATGGTGAACAATAAAGACGACAAAAAATGTTTTGTCGTCTTTATTGGCCTATTTTTGATATTTTTTTCTTTCCTATTTAATCTGTCACAGCTTATGAACAATCACAGAAGCTTCAACTTCAGATCTTGGTCTTTTACCTAGTTATTGTTTTGAGGTAAACTGCACTAAGTAATCCCTGCAGCCACAAAAAGGGTCATCCTTAGCTCAATCTAAAGATACCAGGTAAATCCAGGATGAAAATAAATACGTCTGTTTCATTGTTGTGTATGTAATACGTAATTACTTTAGTATTAGATCTTTTCTATTTAATGTCATCTGTAGACTAAGGCTCATTATTACACACACACATCCGATTTTATGATTGTCATGTTTAAGGTAAACACATTTTTATATATTGGAAAACAAAAAGGCCAAGCTTATGCTTTAACTTAATAAATAAATATATATGCCAGTCAGTCGTGTAAATAATAAGGAGCAGAAGTAGCTGATTTCCCTCATCTGCGCATTCATTTTGGAGAGATTCACTTTTTACCATGTATATAAAAAAACAGAGATGTTGGGAATAGCGAGATCATTAAGAAACCAATAGAAATGAAAATCCAGCTTGTATGCCCCTTCTAAATCAAGTTTCTGGTGGTTAACAGACTGATTAAAGGCCCAATCAGATGTGGTTCAGGAGAAGGGCAAGTCATATTCACTGCAGTCTGTTCCAAAAATATAAAATTGTCTAATCCACAAAACATTATTCACTTTGAGTATCTAAATAAATAGATAGTGATGGAAGAAAAGAACCAATAGGCCCATCTAGCCTAAATATTTAAATTACATATTAAATCCATATTCCAAACCTTATTGTTTTTCTTTTCTATAATGCTTGTCCCAGTTCCACTAGAAATCTGGTCCAGACACCTGCTACCCTTTCTGTAAAGTAGAACTGGCTCATGTTACCCCTCGGTCCCAACCCTCTAATGTTACTTTTTCCAGTGACAACCATGTATAGGACAAAGTGAACTCCAAAAGCCAACTACAATAATGAAAAAAGCCTTCTTGTAATGTATGGGGCAGCCATTTTCTCACATGTTTAAGTGTACACCCATACCATCTTATAGGTGGATGCCTCACATATACAATAAAATGCTGATGGCTCTCCTGAGAAAGAGATAAGCCTGCTGATCTGTAAGTGATCTCTATCTGTAAAAAATCAGTCCACAGAGTAGGTAGCCTAATATGGCTGCTCGCTATTGTGGAATTAAGTGCAGTAGTTGGCAGCTGATCTTTTACAGAGTTTATTTTATTGACACTATCTTTACACATGCCTGTTCATAAACACATATATACACATATGCTGCCTTTACACATACCTGCACATAAACAGACACATACACTGCCATTACACACGACTGAACACACACACAGCCCTTTCACACACCTGCCCATACACACTGCCTTTACAAACACCTGCCCATAAACACACATATACACGCCGTTATACATGGACTGCCCACACGCACTGCCTTACACACACCATATATACACATGCACTACCCTTACACATACACTGCCCTTGCACATATACACATACACACACCAGCTTAAAAACACACAAATACCTACACTGCCTTACACAAACTGCCCATACACACACACATATACTGCCCTTATACATACTAGCTTAGTGATTATATATATATATATTATATATATTATATATGGTCCTGCGCTGGGGGGGTCCAAATTTGGTAGGGGGCAAAACTGGGGCAAGGAATAATCAGGGGGGGGCAATTGCTCTCCTGTAGAGACTCCTATGATTAGCAGTGCAATTTGGATAGAGATCTCTCAGCAGCAATGTCTACTGGAAAGGGAATACCTGATTGCGCAATTGGGCACTCTTTATGTTACGCACAATCGGTCAGCAGGAGGCTGCATGCTGGCTTCTGTTTACGGGGGAGTCCATGCTGTCAATATACAGTCTCATCTCCTGTGCAGTGGCAGTGTGATGTCCCTGCTGCTGCGAAAACGTCATGCTGTACAAGTCTTAAAGTTAATCTTGTCACACATTTTCAGGATGTACCCCTACAGCTGTAGGGTAAGGAAGAGAATAATCTCAGGTTCTTCCCTCTCCTCATAACAACTCCGTAGCAATTAGAAACCAACTGTTCCACATGCCTTTGGCTTCTCTGGACCACTTACAACTTTTTATGTGAGTTTGCATACAATCAAGCAATCCTTGCCCTACACTTCATAAATAAAATATAATGTAATCTAATAGTGTAATCCTTTCTGCAACAATCTTGTTTTTAGAGAAATGAAAAGTCTTCTTTAGTATGTGTCATTATGAGAAGACCCTTTAACTACTGTCCTTTCTAAGCTCTGTGATTAGCTCTGTGTGATGGCAGAGCATCTGTTAATTCAATATTTTAATATACCCTTTAATATCATAATGTCATAATCAAGATATGTTTTGCCACAGCCTTAGGTATATATAATACATCAAGTCTTTTGGTCGTAATTTAACTTTGCTTAAATCATAAACCATTTAAAATTAATGGATTTTTTCTCGGACATGTTTCTCACATTAGATTTTCACATGTTCAAAGTAAAATACAGTAGGATATTACGTTAACATAAAACAGCTTTTGTATTCATGTACATAATAGGCTGCATGTAGGAATCCTAACGTACATTTTGAGTAAGTTTATTTATTTTGCAGAATGATATTGCATTTTGACTTGACCTAAAATGTACCAGAATGCACCCCATTACTATAAGAATGACAAATAAATAGAGCCAGAAGAGTAATCTATAAAAACCCATGTTAAATTTTCAAGTGGAGTTTAATCCACATTTTGAGTAGAGTGTGCCTCCCGGTTTTTTGTTTTTTTCTTGGACCATATTGATCAGTTAAGTCTTGCCCAACGAGTTATTAAATTTTAAAGTAGGGAACTGTTTTGGGATAAATTACTGAAGAGGAAACATATGTGACCGTGGTGGAATGTTGATATTCATTTGACCACCAATAAAGCATTGGTCCACGTTTAAGTTTGCTTACGCTCTTATGTGATCATATGGCTCAATCATATAATAGAATGGCAAAAATGACTGAGGTGTGCAAAATGATAAGGGTGATGCTTAGAGAAACATCGGTCCACCCCCTGTGAGACAAAGGTTATGCTCTCTCTTTTTGTTCTGCCGTCTAGCATTTTCTGCTAATGATCTAAAACATGTCATCCCTAAGAGGTATATAGTCCATTACCACTTAGCTGAGACTTTTCAGCCTGGGTCATACAACCTGTTCATACAACGTCTGAACATGGGGGAATACAATTTCTTTTTCCCAGATTCGATTAAAAGTCACTGGAAGCTTATAGAAGAAAACTACTTTACATCTGTTACAGTGCTCTCATTTAGAGTATGTGTGGTGAAATGGCTTAAGCTTGTCAGTTTTTGTAAGGCTTGTTCTTACAATGCAACTAATTAGCTTACCGGCTAATAGAAGACAGCTCTACTGGTTTTTCTATTATCCACTCTTTATTAAGTGAGCTGTTGCCAAGACGAACATCTTCTTTATAATGATGAGATCTTCTTTTTTTTGCCTGTTAATCTTTGAAGAAAGATTTTCCTTCTAGAACAAAGTTGCCTTTTTTAAAGGACGTACAGTGGGAGCAAGTAAAGACACTTTTTGTGCTGAAGTATGTTATTAAAACTTTTAGTAGCAGCACTGTGAGCAAGGTGCCTGTGCCTTTAATCATTTTTGTGCTTTAAAACACAGCCCCGTATTTCCACATCTTCAGCTGTCCCAGAGGGCAGCAAGGGCCATCTTTAACAACATTAATTTCTCTTTATGACAGGACTAGTGCAGCCCGAGGTCTTCAGTGCTGCCTAAAATGTCTAGAAAAAAGGATAATGAAGGGGATATTAGAATTGTAAACAAGAACAATTTGGTAATAAAAACCATATATTTCCTGCATTGGACTTAGGGCTTAATAGCAGCAGCAAAAGTGCTATGTGTCGTAATTTGTTAAGTACTACTGAGCACTAGTTATTGTGCACAAAGGCCAGATACTATTGGCAGTGATTAAAGGGACTATAAAATATGGAATTTTAATTTAGACTTTCTGTTGCTCAGGTTTTTGGTTTATGTGCTAATATATATCACTAAAGGGAGTATATTCATCCAGACAAGAATGCGCACACTGTCTATAAACTGTTTGAGTCACAAAGTGTTTTATTGTTAAATTTTAAGTTTCACTGCAGCTCATTAATGAAAAGTGACATTATTTTAAAATTCCGTAACTGCTTTTCTTATCTTATCTTTTCTTAATCTTAATAATTATCATTTTTACAAACATAGAATTTCCTTATTTTATAAAATGATTTTAAAAGCATGAGAGCAGTTTCTATTCTGTTGAAAACTAGCAACGTACAATTAACGTTAGAATAAAGTAAACCGTTTGATGAAAACTCCATAATGTTTCTGACTTGTGGCTTAGTTTTCTATGTGGGGTTCTACATTCTGTCTTGTCATACCACTGTCCCTGATTATGCATGAAAGTCCTTCTTTGAGACCTATATCCCTATTTCCCTCTTTAGTCCCATGATATTTCTCTTTTCCAGAAGCTCACCATGTTTAATTGGTATGCTTGCATCATTGTGTTCTAGATCCCTACAATCAAATAATGTACATACAGTATGAGCAGCAGGAAGTGTTTCAATTAATTGCATAAATTAGATATATTTTTCTTCTTCTATATGCCTTACATGGTAATATACAGTACATAGTTTTCAATAGGGAAAACCATTCCTAAATAATCTTGATAAAACCCTGCCAACCCTATAGCAAAAGTGTTCCATTTTAGTCATTTGAAATGTTGGGTGGTATGTGCATTTCATTATGGGTTAGAAGCTTTTATGGTATGTAGGACTAAGTGATCTTCATTAGTAAACCAAGACATTAATAGAGTAAATTGTAGAATCAAAAGAAACAATCTCAAAAAGGCCTTAAATGTGTTGCATAGGCACAACTCTTCCAGGACCCTTTAACGTGGATTGTGTTCAACAAAGACCTAACCCAACATACACATTACACTTTCACAAGTTGTTTCACATTTTTGCCATTGTAAGTTCATGCCAATTCAATACTATACCTATTTCCTCCATATAAAATTGATATAACAATGTTTTAGACACCAATGACCTTTGTGCCTAGGAGCACCTGGAGCCTAGATCTGGTCCTGGACTTCACCTAAGCATGCACTACTCTTGTATATGATACATTTCACAGAATTGAGTGAAATATATTGGGTTAAAATATTTGGCAAGGACATTTATTTTTTAATAAAATAAAACATAAAAATGTTATTAAAGTCCATTGTACCATTGTGAAAGTATTGGGAAGAGCACAGAAGAGGAGAGATGAATGGAGACAGAGAGGCGAAGGTGGGGAAGGGGAGAAAGACAAGGAAACAGTTGTCTGAGAAGATAGTGAGAGTAAAGTGAAAACAAAAATTCAGAGCTTTCTTTTTCGCCTTCGGACATTCATACAAATCAATGAATTTAGCAAAATTTGGTAAAATTACAATGTGTACGAATCTGATTGCACATGTCAAATGTTCAGCTTTTGCTGCATCTTGTTTTAGGAGGATTTAAACAAGACCAATGTTTTAAGCTGTAGAAGGCAGTGTTTATACTAATAAACCCCATAGTGATGCTGATGAAGCAAGTTTAAGGCATAGAGATAATGGTTACACAATGAAGTTGCTAATTGAATGTTAGCACTGGAGGGAGGGAAAATAAGAAGTTCTGTTTTAGAGAGATAGAGTTTTAAGAATCATGCAGATATCCATGCATGCCACAATCAAAGATTGAAATAAGGAGTGTAATGATACTGTATGATGGATCACGTGAAGCAGAGTAGGTCAGATGCGGGTGAATCAGGCAGGCCTGACAAAAGCCACCAAGGTCAGACAGGCCGGGTCAGCAACAGGACAATTTGGACTACGCCAAAACCGAGAGACAAGGAGCAGGTCAAAAACAAGCTGGATCGGAAACAGTAGAGGACGAGGCACAGGAGTTCAGGCGGGTTGATCCGAGGTCACAAATGCCCGTCACTCCAGTACGTGCGTAGGCGCGTCGTCACGTGATCTGAACTAAAGAGGTCCTCAAACTGAATCTTTGGGAATGTCAGCTTTTAGGAGACACTAAAAGTGTGATGAGAGACTGAAGATGAAAACCAGGAAAACAATGTGTGAAAATCTGATTAGGAAAAGTTTGAAGAAGAACATGGTAGTCCAGATTGCCAAAGATCTTCAGATAGTGAGAAGGGAGGGAGAGGGGTAGATAGTGAGAAGGGAGGGGGAGAGGGGGAGATAGTGAGAAAGGGAGTGGTGAGAATATTGAAATAAAGAGTGAAAATGAGTGAGAGAATGAAAGAATGAATGTGTGGATGAATTGTCTGAATGTGTGAGAGTATGAATGAATGTGTGGATGAATTGTCTAAATGGGTGAGAGTATGCATTAATGCATTTATGAGAATGTATTAATAAATATGTGTAATATGTATAAATGATATATGAAATGTGAATTAATTATTTGAATGAAAGTGTGAATTAGTGAGTGACTGGGAAAGTGTTTGTGTGTATCATAGACGTATAATTGATGCATGGAAAGACACAAGCAGAGTTTTGGATGGCACAGGCAGGGTATTTATGGGACAAAGATAGCATAGGATGGGCTGTTTGGGGACAAAGTTGACTCATGCTGGGCTATTTGGGGACAAAGATGGCAAGTCCTATGTGTAAATTTGGGTGTTGGCCAGGTTCTATGTGGGCAGTGTGGATGCCAGGGCTAGCTTTGGGGTATGTGACCTGTGATCTATGCCTGTAATTTAGTGGGTTTAATCTATACCGTTAATGCTGAGTTTTTATGTGAATTACAATTGAGCTATACCTGAAAAGCTGGGTTTGTGTGTTATTCTCAAGATAGGAAGCTTGCGAGCCGGGCTCTCTCCACCTAATGTATCGGTTTGTCTTAGTCTGTCAATTATCGTCTTGTGATACCCCTTGAATATATGTATTGTATTAAGCGCTGCATAAATTGTTGGCGCTATATAAATAATCTATATCTGCTATGCTATGTTTCCATACATGATCCGAGCACTTGACAGCTTGTGGGTCATGCTAACTGATTTAAACACAATGTAATGTACCTTAAATAAATGAGACGGACAACCAACTGGATTTTGAAAAGGCCACAGCTTTATTTATTGTAAAAGCACTGTGACACATAAAACTTTATTTGAATTTTAAAACGTACACAACTTTGTAACATCGTAACCTCCATGACTCAGGGTCCCTCCACCCCTACTACCACACTTCACTCCATGGAGGTTACTACCACACCCCTTAAGGATAAACCGACATCCTTTCCAGACAGCTCCACCTCCGTCCGGGAGCTGCCACTAACTTTTTGCCGTGCACCCCTACCACGAGCCGTAAACCGCACTAGCACGTGGCATAAGCACAACGGCCCCCTCATTCCCTTGGGACCGTGCCCGTGGGAAACGCCCACAAAACGTGACAAATAAACACGGTTTCCATACCTCGGATGAGAAACCACCCAATTATAACCAGGTACCACAAAAATTATCCCAAAAACAGCCAACCGGAACCTCAGTTCCCCGCCAATGAAGTCAAGCCGCACCATGTGCCCCTACAAAGGGCACGAACCAAAACAGCACACGAATAACAGGGCGGGCGGGAAAAAACTTCTTCACTGCTTCCAAAATTTTTAAAAGTGGAAGGCCACGACCCCTGGCCTACCTTAAATAGTCAAGTGGCCACACGCCCACCTGATTTGCCTAGGGCCAATCTGAGGTCAAGCCTGACCCTTACAATAATCAAGGCCGGATCATGGGGCCCCTCCTGCTATTTTGGTGTCTCCGGGGCCTACTTTA
>VKOC01047275.1:0-12090 GCA_009364415.1 Spea multiplicata
TTTTGGGCTTCTTTTAGATTTTAAGTTTAGGACGTTTAAGTTTAAGAGTTTAAGATGTTTAGTTGTGCAGTTTTTGCCACCAACTACCCCTTCACTGGGATAAAACATCCCTAAGTTTTAGGCTAGATGTTCCTAAAGCTATTACACAACACAAAACAAATGAGGTTTTATTTATTTATTTATTTTTACAGTAAGCTACTGTAAGCAACTGTAATAGTGTCGGGAATTCACTGAACATAAAAGTGCAAGGCTAAAAATGTACAGTAGGTGTCTTACCTGTGTTAAAATACCTTGAAAAATGCTAAACCACCTTAAGGTAAATATTATTGCTTAAAATACAAACAAGCCAGTGATATATTTTAGTGGACCAACGTAGATAAACTACAATATAGGGTAACACAGACTCTCAAGAGCTCGGAGAATACTTCTTCAGATGGACCACAGAAACTGAAGAGGTGAGCTGAAAGTTTGTTCAATATTACATCGTACCCTATTAAATAATGCAGAGAAAATGGTCTTATCCCCATAGCAACCAGCTGAGTACTCCAGTTAGTAAGACCCATACATTGGTTGGTAGGACCTTTCAATTTCTGTTATATAGTATAAATAATCCCCTTTTCTTGATGGTCACTCTCTACTCTGAACTTTCTTCTCTGGGAACAAAATCATCCTTTTTTGTTGTAGACTGTTTATAAGCAAAAGTTGGTGTAAGTACAGGGCCCGCACCTACAGGGGGCCCAGGCCGACCACTGCGACCATTTTAAATTATTTTGAACCAGCACAGGTAGACAGGAACGTATCAGGGTCATGTTACATCACGTGACCCCACGGTGATACCAGGCTTGCACAGTGTGTGAGGAGCCAGAGAGAAAAGTTTAGGAGTGGTATGAGGTAAGAGGGGTATATGTATGTTTGTTTGTATATATGCCTGTATGTGAGCATGTATGTCTATGTATAACTGTGTGTAAGCATGGGTGTGTAATTGTGTGTGTGAGAGAGCATGGATGTGTGATTGCGTGTGGCAGCATGGATGTGTAGTTTGTGTGTGTGTAAGCATGGATGTGTAATTATGTGCTATGTGTGTGTGAACATGCATGTGTAAATGTGTAGGTGGGGTGAGAGGGAGTGCGTGTTAGAATGAATGTGTACGTGTGTTAGTGAGTATGATTTATGTAAGTGTGTTTAAATATGTGTGTCAGAGTGTATGTTGGAATGGGGGTAAGGCACAGGCAAGCTGTCTGGGGCAAAGATGGCACAGATAAGCTATCTGGGGTCACTGGGAGCAAGTATGGCACAAACAAGCTGAGAGTTAGCGTTGATAAGCTGCTTGGGGCAAAGGCACTCATAAGCAATCTGGGGCAAAGGTGGCATTGTGGGGCATGTTCTTGGTGAAGTTGGTGGTGGTTCCTCTTTACCACAATGTATGTATTTTATAATAATTATACATATCTTTTTTTTTTTTATGTACCAGCTGTATCTCCGGTAACAGAGAATGCCGAAAAGAAAGAAATACTTATTCTTGTTGAGAAAGGGCGGTACGTAATCCTAGTAAAATAAATGTTTGTTTTCTATGGAGCTTTGGCATAGAAATAGAAACTAAATACATGAATTAGGCATAAAGACCCCTTCATATAATGGTATTTTGTATTAATGAAGATTGAAACTTTTAGGCATTTTCTTTAGGTTTTTGTCTGACTATTTTTTCTTTCTTTTGTGCACCTGCACAAATTAAAGATACTTAATTTGTTTTACATTCACATATGGATAGTTTTAACTCTTATGAAGATGGCATTCCTAGTCTGTAATCCAAAATAAGGCACATTTGTATACTTGTTATAGTGCTATTTTAGTACCCATTGTGTGCACATATTTTTAGTACCAGCTGTGAGCTACCGTTCTTTCTTTATTATTGTCATTATTTATTATTTATTTATTGGGACAGTTAAAGGGACAGTTTAAGAACAATGCATTAAATTTTTCAAAAGAAAATTTACTCCAAAACTAATGACTCCCAAGATGAATTTTAGGCTAGTTCTTACATGCCATTTATGGCAGTTTTGTAGTCCACTAGTTGAGAAACACTGGCATACATTTCTTGCAGCTGTTTGATATTATAGTGCCACCTACTATCAGAACAAACTTATAGTGTGCTTACTGTAAAAGTGCAAGGAGTACATCAAATATAGGAAACTGCTGCCCCCTCCTGGTTATTATTCAGAATGCTTTTTTTTCCAAGGTGCATGTATTGGAGGCCTCCCATTTACACTATAGTTTTGCTATAGTTATAGAATTATACAAACAATAAAATAATATTATCAATATTTTAAAAATATTTTATATGGTAAGAAACATCAAGTTGTCTTTGTGTTGCCATACACACTATATTATTTTTTTAAATATATGTGTAAATATTCTATTATCCCTACAGTACCTTATATCTACAAGGAATTACACGTGCTGACTTCCTGGCATGGAGTACTGATATCCAAACTGCAGCTTGTGGCACCGGAAATGTTTTACGAGACCAGCAGTTAAGCCGAAATGATATTCCCATCATTGTAGACAGCTGCATTGCTTTTCTTACTCAATACGGTGAGCTTTTTTTAAAAAAAATAAATCTATTTCTTTTGTGTTTGGGGTACAAGTTAAATACAAAATGGAAATCAGTAATACCAATTTTCATAGAACTTGAAATAATTTTAAGTTGTGTCTTACATTTATATGTTAAACAGTATTGTCATGGATTCACTGTTTCCAAATTTCCAAAATTGTTGTATTGTAGCATGTGTGTGGCATCACAGGTGGGCTGGCCCAGGGCTTTATCCAAGGGCTGTGTAGATTTAAACAGGGAGGGTCTCGGGGGACCCCCTCGAAATCTTGTGCAAGCCAACTAGAGTACTCCTTGTACTACAAGGATTGTGGAAAGATGGAGGAGTGTGTTCCAGCCTAGTGGTTTTTTTGTGTTTTTACTAGACTTCGGGCGAACATGAAAACGAACACGAAGAGTGCGTTTTTGTGTTCGTCACGAAGAAGCATAGATAGGGGCGGTAAAACGTACACGAAGACACAAAACACGAAGAATCTTCGTCTTTGTCTAATCTCCCTGGTCCCTTCCCCATCTAGCCCACCTTATCTCTGCAGCATCGCGGGGGTTGACGGAAGCGGAAATCTGTAGGTTCGCTGTCAGGGGTTAAGGGGCCATGCGAATGCGTGGTTGTAAGAAAATATAGGCCAAACACAAACTTCGAGAACTTCGGGAACAACACATAAATATGTATGTGCGTCAAAAATAGGCAGAGTCACTTAGATGCAAACAAAGGTAAAACATTTAATACGAACAAAAATAAAAGAAGAATATAAAAAGAAGATAACAAAAATAATACAGAACAAGTCTTACAAAACCTTGGATGGAATTTAGTTCATTACATCTGTCCTATGCATTCCTGAGGATGGAGGGAGGGAGTGTTGGGACGTGAAGTGTCCATGGATGGCAAGTACATCATCTCTCGACCTCTCTTCCCATGCCTCCCCATGTCTTACACAGGCCTAGCTTATATACAATTTGAAAATGATGTCAGTGTATTGGTCTTCGCCCAATTAGGTATTCAAACATGTTCACTTAGGTCTTACACGCCCAAACCCTATTTTAGGTGGCCATTGTACGCCTACTGTAATGCCCTTTTACAGTTACAACTATACCATGCATTAACAAGTTACCATCCTATCTATAGACTGTATGTTCAGCAAATCCTTCATTCCATAATTAAGGTCAAGGAAACCTTGAAACCTACCATTGAAACATATTAATATATCTTTAATTATCATTTATTTATGCCCAATGATTACATATCTTTGACTATTGCCTATACCAATAATTTCATATGGTCCTTTATCATATTCTTAAGGTTAGAAGAGATGTTAAATGTGTTATAATCTTTTACAATTCCCCCTGATGATAGGATAATATCCTTATCATATATTTTCAAATATACACATTTACTCACCATTCGTATCACATCCGTATCACATTTATACTACAATCACATCACACTTTACCTGGGACCATATGATAATCATTAGCATGTGACACCCTTTTTTCTACGTTTGTTATGGAATGAGAGGATTGTGCTCTTTTTATCAATTCCCTTAATATTCCGTCTCCCTTATCTACTTCATACTTAACATGTTTATATATCTTACTTATTCTACACATAAGAAAACTTTGATAAATAATACATAATAAAACAAGTATAGCTACAATAACAATTGGATTCAACAATATATTCCCAGCTGCGGATTTTACCGAAGATTGTGACCACATATTTACTGATTTTTTTAAAATTTTGACCACCAACTAACTCCAGACATATCATTCCATTGATGTTGAATTTGTTCTAATTCTCCTTGTTTATGTAGGAAAACAATTTCTGCATCTTTCAATTGTTGCTTTAATATGGCCAATAATCCCTTATCTTTCTTTATTTCCTCTGTCCATGTTTTCCAAGGAAAATGGTCTATCTGTGTGAGATTAAATTGCAGAGGTAGTGTTTTTAAACGCTCTATGCCAATAGTGGAGACATTAAACTTTTTCCCATCTATCTCCAACTTTTTCAAATCTCCTTCTATGCAATATAATCCTCTGTGAAGAGTTTCATTATGCATACAATTTGAAAAGAATGCTCTGACCAATGACTCTTCCTTCATTACTTGAAAACAAACTTTCCCTCTCTTTACTTGAGTCATTAATTCATGCATAGATGTAACACTCTCAATCCTAGCCTCACATGATGAATGATTGTGAAAACAAGAATGATAGACAACCTTTTCTTGCCCTGGAAGACATATTACTTTGGAAACAAAATGAAGACAAGCTGAAACATCTAATTGTTCCAGATTTTCCCCATCAAATACAAAATCTGTATATCTTAAATTATAATGAATCAATTGTGTGTCACTGACCGGAATTCCTAAAACTGTTACTGGTACCATTACTTGTTCAACTCCTGCCACTGGGATTAAAGATGTCCCAATACAAAAATCCTGATCACAACCCATCCATTTATTAATCCACAAATCAATATGTCCCAGACCAAAACTATATTTGTCAGGTAAGCTTTTCAACAGACCCAAAGGTGTAATACCACTCTGTAAAGCCTGTGCAATCATCTTTAGATTAGTGGAATATTCTATCTGTATTTCCAGGCATGCCCTTGACACTTGGTTCTCCTCTTGACTCTCTATTAAGTCTAAAGTGGCATCCTGTAAGTGAGATACAGACGACCCAATCACAGTAGCAGAACTTAGAACCATTTTTTCCAATAACTGATTTAACCCTTTTTGTACTTTTACTCCCTGACTTCCTACATAACTTACGGATCCCAAATCGGATTTGAGAGTATTTATATCCATAGTATTAAGTAAGCTTCCTACTGAACCAAAACCCCCCAAGATTCCCTCAATAACACCTCGTCTACTTCTTGTTATTCTCAATGGATTTTGTCCAAACCATTGAGCAAGGCCTTTTTCCATATTAGTAAGGTGTGACAAACATTGAGGAAACCAAGTGGATATTTTCCAATCTGTCATGTTAAAAGTCCAAACTAGGGTTACAAACGATCCATTCCTCAATAATGGTTTAGATTGAAAATAATTAACCTGAAAAGGATTGGATGGTTTGAGTGTAGTACCAGTACACAAATTATCTTCAGGGGACCAAACACTGACATTTGCTCTGTCGCAGTGTTTGTAATCTCCTTTCAGTAATACACAACATTCATATATCCCAGAGTCTTTACGAGTTGGACTATCTAATCTAAGCATAAAATGCATACCATTCCAATGTACATCCCCCATTTGACCCTTATGAAGTATACGAGTTGGATTATTCGTAAAACTTCCTAAAGATGTTTTCCCTTTTGACCAAACGAGTGATGCTTCCTGGGGTAATGGTAACCTTGTCCCACATTGGAGTTCTATAGGTTCCAATTCCTCTTGGCTTTTCACACTATGGGGATTAACTCTTACTTCAGGTGCTATAGAATTAGTTACCGTAAACACAAAAGATACTTTGACCAAAGCTATCTCTCTTTCCACCTGAAAGTTCCAAACCCTAGTCCAATCATCATCCCCTGCTGATATAGAAAGCAGTGAAGGATCTAAGATTTTCCCATAGGACTGAGTCTTATACCAAATCTCTGTCTTAGACCTTCCCAGTTTCCCTGATGTTAACATCTCATTGGTGACATCACCTGTCCATTGTGCATGTTCTTCTCCCTTAATTGTTATAGACCACCACATGGACTCAGTAGGATGACATTCCCAAACACCTGTCTGATTATTATGGGTAAAATTCCCCTGTGACTGTGTGAATTTGGCTTTTGGTCCCACTTTTGCATGAACCGTGATTTCTGAGGTATGCTCAAAAAATATAGTCAAGCAAGGTTGATCTCTGGAGCCATAACCGAATCTAATTTGTCCAACAATGTCTCTTGACGTATTAATGTCTGATGTCAGGAGTCGATCCACCTGAACTTCTCTTATTTTATGTGATAACAATGTCTCCTGTGGTAAATCCTTTGTCGGATCATCAATTCCAATTGGCTTCGGGTACAGATCAAACAACACAGCAATCAAAAAACTCAGCACCAACAACCATGGAAGTAATCTGTAGCACGCTATCTTGATGTCATGCTTCTTGTATTGCTGTTTCTCGGGAGATTCTCTGTCCAATAGTAAACAGTTTCGCTCCTCCATTTTCTTGCAGAACTGTGTTCCTGCAAAAACAGAATTTAGTTAGAAACATACAATTTACACTGGTCAACATGTACCCACAGCTTCTGCTGCCTACGGGTATTTTTCACAGTCTTTTCTGTCCTTTGAACAAGGATCATAACTTGACCCATTGTGTCGATTATTTCAAACGGTCCTTCCCAATTGCTTTCCCACGGTCCCGCCTTCCTAAAAGTCTTTATCATTACTGATGCTCCTCTTACAAATTTAGAAGAGTGAGGCGGTACCATACGCTGCATTCTAGACGCTGCGTGAGGAAGAATTGTTTTTAAATTCTCCTGAAGTATCTGTAACCACTTAGTTCTTGCAATGGCATCTTTCTGTGGAGTAGACAAAAACGGTTCATGAGGAAAGATCAATGGCATTTTCCTTCCTGTCATTAATTCAAAAGGTGTATACTGGGTAGTTGAGGAGCTTGTTCCCCTAATACTCATCAATACCAGAGGTACTGCATCAACCCAAGTATTTCCTTTATCGAGTAACATTTTTGCAATTCTAGACTTAATCGTTCTGTTCATTCTTTCTACAATACCTGCGGACTGAGGATGGTATGGAACATGGAATTGTTGACGTACCCCCAGGATTGCGCAAACAGCCTGCATGACTTTGCCAGTAAAATGGCTTCCCCTGTCAGAAGAAATCATCCTTGGGATTCCCCAAGTACAAAAAACATGATTCACCAATGCTTTTGCCGTAGACAAAGCATCATCTTTCCTGACAGGCAACAGTTCTACCCACTTAGAAAATACATCTACCACAACCAATGCATACCTGAGACCTTGTTTACCTGAAGGTAAGGGACCTACGTAGTCAATCTGCAATGTAGACCACGGACCGTCTGCAGGTGCAATTCTTAGAAGTGGAGGCTTTTGTCCTTTAGGCCTGGGGTTTACTTGAGCACAAATTAGACATGACTGAACAACATTTTGTACAGAGTCCTCCATTTTGTCCCAATAAAACTTCTCTTTGAGAATTTCCAGCAACTTTTGCTGACCCACATGACCTAAACTTTCATGATTATAGCGGGTGAATTCCGTCTGCAAGTGTTTAGGCACAACTGGAAGTAAATTACCTTGCATTTCATAACAAATCACTCCATTTTCACAAACAAAAGGAGGTGTTATTTTATTCTTACATTCCACAATGAACGGATCTTTCATCTGTTCATCACTAAATGAAGGTAAATTTGCTTCCTTACTCTTTACTGGCAGTACTTCCAACGGTTCTAGTTCCATCACTAACTCTCCTATCAAAGCTGCTTCCTTTGCTAGAGAATCTGCTTTCTCATTTCCCAAAGCTAAATCACTAGTCCCTCTGCTATGGCCTGGTACTTTGACAATAGCATATTGGTTAGGATTTTTAGAAGCAAGCTCAAAGATAGTCTGCAATGTATCAACATGACTTAAGATTTTGTTAGATGAATCCACAAAACCTCGTTTTTTCCACACAGGTAAGTAGTCTGTTAGTGAACGTACGACATATGAACTATCACTATAGATTACCAAAGGATCATTGTTTTCTTTCTCATTAATTTCCAATACTGTTTTAACAGCTTCAATTTCTGCTCTCTGGGCAGAAAAATGTCCTGGTAGTCTATGCTGAATAGCTCGACCTTTCTTTGGAAACCAAATGGCATATCCGGTATAATATTGTCCTTTCAAACAAAATCTAGAACCATCTACAAATACTGGTTCATCAGTTTCCTCTGCTTCTTTTCTAAAGAGAGATGGAAAATCCCCCTGAAATGTCTCAACACACTCATGTGATTCGCCCTCATATTGCATTAGTTGAGGGAGCACATATTTAGCTTTATGATCCACTTCAATCTGTTTTGGAGATAAAGACAACAACCAATGTGCAAATCTTTGATGTGACACTCCTGGGATACTTTTTTCAAGAAGCAATTTCAAGGTGGAGTGAGGGGTCTGCAGAATTAGTTTGTTAAAACCAACAATATGTTCAGTCGCCTTGACTGCAAAGTGTACACCGACCAGGTGTCTTGCACACGTTTCAAACCCTTTTTCCACAGGTGAAAGGAGTTTGGAAAAATAGCCAGCTATTCTCCATTCCTTTCCCTGTAGCTGCAGTAAAACTGCCGAGACAGCCGTCTCCGAGGTATGAACTTGTAAAGCAAAAGGCTTAGATGGATACACAGTTGTCAAAGCTGGTGCTCTCTGTAAATCAAGTTTTAGTTGCTCAAACGCTTTCTGCTGCTCATCTCCCCATGGACCAAACGAATTGTCATCATCAGTACTTTTTAGTAAATCATATAAGGGTTTAGCTTTTTCAGCAAAGCCCTCTATGAAGTCTCTAGAAAAATTTACAAGTCCCAGAAATTGTCTTAAAGCTTTGAAAGTTGTAGGTACAGGCAAAGCTGCTACTGTTGCTACTCTTTCCTGCAAAGGACGTCTCTGGCCTGGACTTATCAAAACTCCCAAGTACTGAACCTCTTGTTTCAGTAATTGGACCTTCCTTGGATTTAATTTCAATCCTGACTCATACAACAGATTAAACAATTCTGCTAGCAAGGTGAGGTGTTCCTCTCTAGTCTCTGTTGCCAACAAGATATCATCAACATACTGTAGAATACAATCTTGCCTTGAGAATTTTGATAACACTTTTGCCAATGCCTGATGAAACAGACTAGGTGACATGTGCGCCCCTTGTGGCAATCTGCAAAATACATATTGCTCATTCAGAAAAGTAAAAGCAAATTTATATTGACAATTCCTTTCTATCTGAATACTGAAAAAACCATTACTGATATCCAGTACCGAGAAAAACTTTGCCTTAGCATTCAATCGAGACATGATGTCGGGGGTATCTGCTACAATTGGCGCCACATTTGGGGTACATTTATTAAACATACGCAGATCTAGAAGCATTCTATAAGAATTATCTGGTTTCTTAACTGCCCATAACGGATAATTTGTCACCGAATTTGATTTGCGTATGACGCCTTGTTGAAGTAGCTCTTCAATAATTTTGGACAAAGGCTCAATTGAATCTGGAGGCAATCGGTACTGTTTCTGAGCTATGGGATCTGTTCCTTCCACTTTGACAACAACATCTTTCATCGTCCCTACCTCATTCTTAGACTGAGCCCATAATGAGGGATATTTCTGTACAATTTCTACAAGAGTCAAGTCATTAAAATCCATTTGTGGCCAAACACGATTTGGGGATACCTCCTCAATTAAATTGATAACGGCCACTACACTGTAGTCACTTGGATCAATTACTACAGGCCCTTTAAGGTTATTACTTCTCCAAATCACTTGATTCCCTAAGTCAATGACCCAACCTCGTTCTCTCATTACATCAGCCCCTAAGATATTTTCTGAGCTAGGACAATGCCAGATATCAATTTCAGTACACAAATAGCCAGGAATCTCAAACAAAACACCAGTAACCAAAGTTGCTGAAGTATTACCTTTACCACTAAAACCTACAATCGTGCAAACAGGTGAGTTAGATGTTATAGGTAAAGCTTGATTAGTCACACTTAATTGAGCTCCTGTATCAATTAGGAATGTAATCTCTTTTCCCTGTAATTTTCCCTTGACATATGGTCTGCCGCAGTTGTCAGTTGACATTGGAGCTACATAGGTCAACTTACAGAGTGATTGATTCTTATCTAGTCACTGAGAGGGTGTCAGACCCCTCCTGACATTCTTTCCTGTTACATTAGTAGCAGTATTTGTTGTGAGCTCTTGCACCTGTCTTATTAGTGGAGTGTATGGGGACGTTGACTTAAATTGTTCACCAGTAGGTGGGGCTGTTGGCACCAGCCCATTTTCTTTCCCAAAATTTTGTGTTCTAGGGACAAATTTCCTATTTTTAAGAAATTGTTTACACTGCCACTTCAAATGTCCTCTTTGACCACAATGATAACAACTGACATTTGGTCTGAATAACTTTTGGTTAGTATTATCAAATCGTTCAAAATTAGTAGGATTAGTTTGTGGCTTGTGACAGTCATTCTGAGTTAAATCTCGCCGTTTGTCAACTAGTTCCTGTACTGTAGATACTTTTACCTTTACAGTTGACATTTTCATTGCTCTTCTAATACGATCAATGAATATAGCTGCTTCTTGCAAACTAGGTTTTTCAGAGGCAAGCTGAACTGATACAGGATCTAGATATTTAAATTTCCTTACAAATGCTATAATCATTGCCTGTGGTTCATCACCATCATCAACTCCCATTACCATTCTATAGGCTTTCTCAAATTTCAACAAAAATGCAAAGGGATCATCTTGAAGATTTACTTTTAGAGATTCAATTAAGTCAAGAGAAGGAGATGAGTCACCAGTTGTAAACAGAATTAATTGCTTCAATCTATCCATGTCATTTGCATGCACTAATTGACCTAATGCGTCCTCTGTAGGTGTGTCCTGTAACCTTTTGGACATATGTGAAGGTATCCACAGCTTAAAAATGGCGTTTCTTTGTTTATTACTTAATTGGAATTTGTCTGTATTTGTCTCAAATACATCGCTATTATGGAATGCATCCATCTTATCGTCATATTTAGGAATATCTTTGGCAATTTTCATTAATTGATCATTAATTTTTAAAGTCAATTTTGTTGCACTGTCTCTGAGCTTTTGTCTCTCAACTCCTCCTACGTCAAGTTCCTCATCAGAATCTATCGTTGAGGTACCAGCTATTTCAGGGACAAAGGATACACCCTTCGTACCTTCTTGTCTTGTGATAACTGACACCTTCTTATTTTCTAAACATAGTTTAGACAGTAACTGAGCTTGTCTGTCCCTATCCCTCTCCAATTTCTCTAATTGCTGAGCTAAAACAAAACAGTCGGGACAGCTGTTAAAGTCGTCAGTACTGTCATCAGGGTTAGATTCTGGTACAACTTTGTTAATCATGCAAATACTTTGTCTAGGTTGTAAATCCTCCACAATCAAGTCATTAAACGTTTTAAACATGCTTAGGACATTTTGCAGTTTCTTCTTAAGTTTATCAATACATAACAATTTCTTATCTATCTTCTTATTCTCCAGCTCACATTGTTTGTACATACTAGCCCATAACTGTGCATTAGTAGGACAATTATCAAATTGAAAAGTTATTTTACTTTTGTTAGCATATGTTTTTATAAAATCCATGACTTACCCTTCTTAGTGATCTCTCCTGGAGTAGCTGTTGATTCACGCTGTATGGCTTTCTTGCGTCTGCCGTCAATAGCGTTTCTTAGCACGTGTCTGGAAGTCTGTATTCTCTAAGGTTCTTTTCTTAATTGTCTCCCGACAGTTTGCAAAAAGTGTACAGATATATCTG
>VKOC01047278.1:0-48232 GCA_009364415.1 Spea multiplicata
GGAGGCAGCGTGGAGTGGCATATGTTGTAGCAGCGTGGAGTGGCATATGTGGGAGGCAGCGTGGAATGGCATATGTGGGGGGGCAGCATTGCATGTCTGGGAGGCAGCGTGGCAAGCCTGGGCTCAAATGTGCATAAATTGGGGGGCTGGTTGGGAAATAAAGACAAGAAATGCATTTTATCAAAGTTTTTTTATTCTGCTGTTTGTATTTAACATCATTTGCTTATTAAATTATTTTAAATAAATGAAAAATGTACATTCATTTTTTTATCCGATTAATCGAAAAAATAATCGGCCAATTAATCGATTATGAAAATAATCATTAGTTGCAGCCCTAGTCTACAAGATAAGCTACCCATGCTTCGCTAACCGCCTTTAGGAGATGTCGTCGTTCTATCTCACATGGCGAGACATTTATTGAACTGGCACTTTGCATACACTTTTTTTTTTTTCTCCGACGATCCTTGGGGTCCGATACTATCCGGCGCCTTTGTGGCAGAATTGACATGTCTCTACCCCTATGGATCGATTACCACAGCCATCCACCGCACCCTTGCGCACTTCAAAATATTCCACATAGGGCAGACATCGCTGCCATCACTCAGCTATGCTATTTTGATCTCTGGGACCTTTACAGCAGAATTGACGCGTCTCTATCCATGTGGATCGAATACCACGGCCATCCATCACACCCCTGCGCACACATTAAACGTACTCCACATCGCTGCCTTAACTCAGGTGCCACTTCAGCTCTTGGCATATCTCCAGCAAATCTGCAACCCGCTCTTCTAAGTTGAAGATTACTGCAACGTATCAGACATCTGCGGACATCTTCCTATCCTCTCTGGACAATTTATGCAGAAGATATTGATATTGATTTTTTTTTTCTTTCTACGGCAGACCTGATGTACATCCGCAGCCATACGCTATACGCCTCTCCACTCTACCTGAAGGGGTCGTCGACACTTCACTTCTACAACCTTTCCATAAGGACTTTGGAACACGAACCTTATACTTACCACTCTGATCTCACGACTACACCATTTTGATATCACCAATATAGTATTTTGAACTCATGACTCTACTATATATATATATATATATATATATTTTTATTATTTTATTTCTCTCGCCAAATGTTTATTCATTTGTTTCCTGTAACCGTCTCGATCCGTTTCGCATTTATAGTTCTATGGTTACCTGTTACTGATTTCTGGTGATCTTTGACAATCCTCTTCACCCCCCGCCTACTTCGTAGGTTATGTTTGGTGCTCCCATTCTCTTAGAAGTGGGACCGCCGACACATACAGGTTTCCTAAACCTTCATTTTTTTCTGTTTATTTTGGTTCCTTTTGAAGTGCTACTGTTCATATTTTCTGTTTTCTCACCCCCAGTGGTATCTCTCTACAGATAGTGTTGTGTCGGCCTCGACCTGGCCCTTACCCTTTGCTCCCCTCTCTTGGACGCTGGGGGTTGGCCTGTTGCAGTTGAGGGCCCAGAAATTCTCCCTGCTGGGATCTACGTGGCGGACTTTCCTCCTAGACATGTGGCGATTTGGAGCGTAAAGCTCCAGGATGGGCGAGAAGGGAGACTCCAGTGACTCCACGTATTTCTATGGGGTAGGACCCTCATTCATTTTCTCCTTCCTTTTCCTTTATGTTCCTATTGTTTTTGGCAGCTCCTATATTTCTACATACTCACACCATGTCTCTAACTATCTTATCTCTTAACGTCAAGGGATTGAATTCCCCCTATAAACGTAAATTAGCGTTACAAGAGGCACTGACATCTGGTGCCACTATAGTGTGCTTTCAGGAAACCCACTTCATGGCGACAAGGACCCCCAAATTGTTTTCCCCTGCCTTTCCCACCCATTACTTGGCTATATCGGATAACAAGACTAGGGGTGTATCTATACTTAAAGACTGTTCCTTTGATTTAATGCACAAATATTCAGACCCCAGTGGTCGACTTTTAATGCTTACTGGATCCCTTGATGGAACTCTTATCACAATAGCTAACCTTTATGCCCCAAATTCCGCCCAACTGCCATTCCTTAGACAAAGCCTAGAGAAATGTGAGACATTCCGTAAAGGCCGGTTGGTTCTCTGTGGTGACTTTAACTCTGTCATTAACAAAACTCTGGACTCTACTTCCACATCACCTTCCTCGCTTCCTACACAACGCATGTCCACGCGCCCCTCTACAACTCCTATTAACTGAATATGATCTCCACAATGTGTGGAGGTGTCAACACCCTAACGAACGTGACTATACTTTCCGTTCGGCCCCACATAACACCTACACTCGCATAGATTTTTTTTCACAGACAAAGCCACTTTACAACATGTTCTTTCCTCTCACATAGGTGACATCACGTGGTCTGACCACGCCCCAATCCTGCTCCGTATGCCCATCTCCACGCCATTACCTGGCGATAGACGCTGGAGACTTAATGAATCCCTACTCCTGAAACCTGATGTACGCCAAATGCTTCAAACTGAAATTCAACACTTTTTTTTGACAAACACGACACCAGACATCCCAATTCCTACAATATGGCTCGCACACAAAGCCTTTGTGAGGGGCCTCTTTATACAACAGGGCGCTCGACTTAAGAAACTCTATACTGCTAAACTTACAGACCTTAAAACCCAACTCTGTTCCTTAAATACCGTAAATAAACTGCAACCGTCACGAGCATTAGCGTGCCAATTAACGGTTGTCCAGACACAATATCACCAGCTTTCACTTACCCAATCAGCCACCGCTCTGCGGAACACCAAACAGCTTTTTTACTCCAAGGGCAATAAAGCTGACAGGTTGTTAGCCCGTAAATTCAAAAAACGACAGGCTGCTTCTAGAATTCCCTTCCTTTCCTCTCCGGATGGCATACCCCTTAGAAACCCTAAACACATTGCCAATGCCTTTGCCCACTACTACGCTGGCCTTTAGAATTTAAAAGATGACACAGATGTCCCTCAACCCTCCCAGTCCTCTTTAGCAGATTTTCTGGCCTCTGTTCCGCTACCGCAACTTCCCCCGGACTCGCAGTCAACTCTTTCAGACCCCCATTACTGCTCTTAAGGCTATTCACAGCCTTAAACCTCATAAATCCCCGGGTCCAGATGGTCTCCCTAACTCCTATTACTCCACTTTTGCCAAGGTCCTTCTCCCTTAGTTGACTGACCTTTTTAACTTTTTTTTCGGACTGGTAAAACTCCCCAGGAAATGTTAGAAGCCCTCATAATAACGATACCTAAGCCAGGCAAGCCTACAGACAAATGTTCCAATTTTCGCCCTATTTCCCTACTGAACACTGACGTAAAACTCTATGCTAAGGTATTGGCTAACCATCTCAACACCTATCTACCCACTCTTATCCATAGGGATCAGGTGGGTTTTATCCCCAGACGACAGGCCACAGATAATACCAGACTTCTTATTGACATTGTAGCCACTTCCGAATCCTCACGAACCGACTTGTTACTTCTCTCCCTTGACGCCGAGAAGGCGTTTGATCACCTACACTGGACCTATATGATAGCTACTTCATTCTGCATCCCTGATATCTTTATCACTGCTATCTGTGCCTTGTATGATTCGGCGAAGGTTTTTTACTCTGGATTTTACTCTTACAGCTTCTCTATCACTAATGGTACCCGTCAAGGCTGCCCCCTATCCCCTCTCATTTTTGTATTGGTGCTCGAACCCCTGGCGATTATGATTCGGCACCACACTCTCATTCACGGATTTGTTTTTAAAGATCACATTTATAAAATTAGTTTATTCGCAGACAGCATTCTTTTAGTTCTTTCTCAACCTTTGCAGTCCCTTCCCCCTCTCCTGCAACTCCTACAAGAATACGGCAAACTCTCCTACTATAAGAATAATGCTAGCAAGACACAAGCACTCCCTCTCAATATGTCCCCCACTGCCCTTCTATCCCTGCGACAGCTCTATTGATTTGACTGGAGGACTGACTACCTAACCTATTTGGGCATTAAACTTACTAAACGCTTTTCCTCACTGTTCCATGCTAATTATGCCGCATTATGGCCGTCGATTAGGAGAGATATCCAGACATGGACTAAGTTCGAGATTTCCTGGCTTGGTCGTATAGCAGAAAATGCGAAAATGGCTGCCCTCCCAAGATTAATGTATCTCTTCCGTGCACTACCAATCCCTGTTCCCGCTGCTACATTACGACAATATCAAGCAACGCTCACTTCTTTTATCTGGATTGGCAAAAGGCCACGGCTAGCCATGACTACCTTACGATTCCCGAAGCATAAAGGGGGTTAGGTCTTCCGGACCTTCGCTCATACTACAAAGCGACGATGGTTGCCTTCTTAGCACCTTATCATCTCTCTGAACTCTTATGGTTCCCTCCTTCCATGATCCCCAAATTAACATCAGCTCTCCCTAGCACTAAATGTTCCTTACGACTCTGGAGGGATATTATGTCCAGACTGTTACCTTTTCCATCTGCCCTTCCTAGCGCCCCTTTATCGCTATTAGCTCATTTTTCTAGGAACCTCCCACTTCAGTCTTGGATTTGCAGGGGTATCCATACAATCAACCACCTAAGGGCGAAAACTAGACTATATACCTTTCCAGAGCTCCAAACTCGCTATGGTCTCCCTCTCTCTGAAAACTAAACTTATTTCAGAATCTCTAGCATTTTACATAAAGTGTTTTCCAATCCAGACCAGGGGGGAGATCGTAGACTGCTCGCCTTCCTGCGGTCTTCGAGGTCTCCCAAGCACGGTATTTCAATATGTTATGAGTCTCTAGTTACCCTTGCTTATCCAGATAAGTTACCATATATGGTGGCGTGGGAAAGGGAGCTAGGTACAGAATTTTCAAGCCAATTGTGGTCAGTTGCGATTTCTAACTTTATTGGTATCTCTCGTTGCTCCAACCATTTTGAGGCGAATAGGAAGGTTTTATTTAGGTGGTACATGGTTCCGGCGAAACTGGCAACTATTTTCCCAACCTGCCCCAATGTATGCTGACGATGTCTGAGAGCTCCTGGGTCGATGAGTCGCATCTGGTGGCATTGTCCTGTTCTTCAACAGTTTTGGAGGATGGTTTTTGCTCTTCTTAACTCGTTTATAGTGCCCAGATTACTCCCATCCATTCAGATAGGTTTACTATACATGCTACCTAAAAGCGCTATTTCTTGCTCCAAACCTCTGGCCTTACACATTCTTGCCTCAGCAAAATGTCTTATAGCACGTCATTGGAAATCCACTAGCCCCCATCTATATTACACCTTAAAGAAGATTTACTCTTCGTGGAAACTATGGAAGCCATGTCTTACAAAACCTGTAACCGCTTAGCGACTCACACGAAACTGTGGTCACTCTGGCACCTCACTGCTTTGCCATATTTGACACATGTGTAGCACCTCACAGTTGTTTCTTTTTGATTTGTTTTTTTTTATTGTTTTGTTGCTCTAAAGTTTTACACATCCTCACGAACTGATATTTTGTGTAGAGGCTCCACCAAATCCCCATCTCGTAGCTTTATGTACTTGCTATGTCTCTAATCGCGTTTTTTTTTCTGTCCTTGGTATATGTATGTTTTGCGGCCAGGAAGTTACATATACTAATATATGTACTATGAGAACATGCTGGATAGGTTGAGCGTTCCCTACATGCGTTCTTCTCTGTTTTTGTTTTTATCTTTGTTTTACATCACCGTGCACATGGTTGTTTACCAGTCCTACCATTTGTATGTTGAACTTTGTGAAGCTGTCAGTTTTCATGATTGTACACCTGTGTGCTGACTTCAATAAAACCATTTAAAAAAAAAAAAAGCATAATAATAATGATATCTATAAATTCTTAAACATACACCTCTTTATACACACTGAATCTACTACTATATACCTCCAACAATTTACGCAGCACTTAATACAATAAATATATTCAAGGGGTATGACAAGATGAGAATTGACAGACTAAGACAAACCGATACATTAGGTGGAGAGGGCCCTGCTCGCAAGTTGACAATCTTGAGGGAATGGGGTGAGGAACAACATAAGGCACAGAGAAAGGGTGAGAGGTAGTGTTGTATCAGTGACAGGGAAGTTCTAGCAGCTAAGAAGGTAATGCTTCTCTGAAGAAGTGGGTTTTGAGATGTTTCTTGAAGGTTGAAAGGTGTAAGAAATATAGGGTGCCTTTAAAATGGGACATTACATTTTATATATAATGTTTTGGGAAGATTTGGGTTTCTGTAAGGTGAGATATCTGGTTTTACAATGTAAGGTCATTTGCATAGTAATGCATTACAAAGGGTTTGGAACAAAGGCTCCAACAGAGGTGGGATACCCCACAGGGGGTCAGACAACCGAAGCCGATGTATATTAACATAGCTGTGTGTATGTTTGCATAGACTATCTGTCTCCTCCATAATTCGGTCATACAGGAAATCTCTGGAAAGAGGGGTTGGGTGAACCACTTTCTGGGAGGTATAAGGAATTCTGGGATGACTAGTTAGGGGCTGCAATAGTCAGAAGAGACAAAAAGAAAGAAGAGTCAGAGAAAGAAGATTCGGAGAAAGGAGAGCGCAGTGAACAGAAGTTTCCTGGGTCAGGAGACTCAGAACAAAGCTGCGCAAGATGTCGTTCGGGAGAAGCCTGTGAGCTGAGCGAGGTTTCCCAAGAATTTGTATAAGTATCCCTTTTGTTTTGTATAATTATCAAATGTTTTGTGTATGTTATATGTTTTATAACCTCTAACGGTAACCTAATTCAATATCAATATACATTTTTCTATATGCATGTATTTGTGCTTTATTTGTCACACATTCCCTAAAGAATATCCCTGTAAGAGGGTCATAATTTCTTACAAAAGGAGGGTAAATTGTGAAGGTTCGGTGAAAGTAGATTCCAGAGATATGGAGCAGCCTGAGTGAAATCTTTAATTTTAAAGGTAATAGGGAGCCAAGGGCAGGATTTCACAGAGTGGGGAAACAGAAGAGGAGTGACGTGCAACAAAGAAAAGCCTACCAGCAGCATTTAGGACAGATTGCAGACGAGAGAGGTTGAGACAGTGGAATGCCAACCAGAAGAGTAGTCAAGATGGGAAATAAGTGAATGAACCAGAGTTTTTGTGGATTCTTGGGTGAGAGATTTTTTTAGGTGCAAGTGACAAGATCTGGTGAGGGACTGAATGTGAGGGATGAAGGAGAGGTTTGAGTCAAGGATGACCCAAGAGCCTGGTTTGTAGGAGAGATAGTCTTGTTGTTAATGGTGAATTCAGGGAGTGGAGTTGGAAGGAGGACAGATAATGAGTTCAGTTTTAGAAAGATTAAGTTTCAGGTAGTGTTGTGACATCCATGAAGCAATAGCAGACAAGCAGTTGGTAATACGAGACATGAGAGATGGAGAGATATCAGGAGAAGACAGGTAGATCTGGGTACCATCTGCATATAGATGATGCTGGATGCCAAATGCATTGAATAGTTTTCCAAGAGATGAAGTATAAAGAGAGAACAGCAGAGGGCCAAGGATTGAACCTTGGGGGACGCCAACCGAAAGTCGAAGGGGTGATGATGTCTTGCCAGAGAAGCTGACAGAAAAGGAACATTTAGACAGATAGGAGGAGATCCAGGAGAGAGACGTATCTTGAATGTCTGTAGAAGCAACTGAGTCAAGAAGAAGGTGGTGATCTACAGTATCAAAAGCAGCAGAGAGATCCAAGATAATAACTGGAAAATAATTCAGTTGTTGTTGGGAAGATGGAGGAGTGTATTGCAGGCTTTGAGGGCTGTAAAAGAGAGTGTTAAATACTATTAAAGTGGACAGGGGCAGTAAGAGGGCAGATATAGGAGATATGGGGTTAGTGGAGCAGAAAGATAGAACTTAAAATATAACATACATAAGTAGTTTTTTTTAATGTAATGTAGAAGTGGCTGTGCTTGACCATATCTAACCAGGTCTACCTTTTTAGAGTCAATTCTCTGTTTATTGAGATATGCACAATGACGAGGTGTATGAACATTATGAGAAAATCAGACAATATGCATAATGGATACATAGCATGTAGAATTAAACAGAGCCAACTGCCGTGATAAGACACAAGGCGAGCTGTTGCGTCCACGCAGGCGGAATGCAGGTAAATAGCATACCAGAGTCACAGAGGCTCCTTTGGAATCAGGGCTACATAGTATACTGGGAGGAGTGACTCGTACGGAGAGTAAAATACAATTAGTACATATACAGTACATGAACAAGGAAACAAAAACAAAACCAATAAAAGAAACACACTGCTGAAGTTACCGTACAGTAGTAACAACGCAATGAAGACAAATCAAGCGCGAGGCAGCCGGAGGGCAGGCCGGAGAGAGAACATGACAAGGGCCGAGGAGAGAGCTAGGGGATAAGGGTACGCAACGACTAGACGGAACGAGAGAAACCCAGGTCTAGTAAACGCGTTGAAGTTATAAACTGCATCCACGGTTGAGACCATTTTTATATTCCTTTCCCTGGGATGATGCCACCAAATCCTCCATGTGATATATGAAATTTACTCTAGACAGCCAGGCATCAATTGGGGGGGTGATTTCCAATACCGTGGGATAAGAGATTTGGCCGCTTGAATTAAGTGGATGGTTAAAGATTTTGTTATAGGACCCATATGAGGCATGAGTATGGTGCAGCAACAAGGCACCCGGTGTAGCTACGAAGTCGGGGTCTGACACCTCGACTATCACCCTGACCACCGTCTCCCAAAAAGGACGGATGATCTGTCATTCCCACCAAAGATGTAAGAAGGAGCCCGCTTCGGACCCGCACCTCCAGCACAAGGGGGAAACACTGGGTAGAAAGTGATGGAGCTCCAGGGGAACCTTGTACCAACGGGACAGTAGCTTATAGGAGCATTCCTGGAGCTTGCTAGAAATCAAACCTTTGTGTCTCATCCGAGAACTGGAGAGACAGATCTCTTTCTCAAAGGCTGAGAAAGAACGGCTTTGTGTTACAGGAGTCATGAACCAATAAAGCAGAAATGTGGGAAAGCAAGTGGGTCGGCTCCATAGTAAGAACACATAGTTGCTCAAATTTCGCCAAGTCCCTCGTAAGCTGGGCATCAGCCAAGAGGGACGCAACATAGTGCTTGATCTGGTGGTATAAGAAAACTGCCTGGAAAGGTGGGGAGACTTATTGGGTCAAGTCTGTGAGCGGCATGAATGTAGTCCCCTGAATGAGGTGGCATTTCCTGATGTGTTGGAGACGGCTGCGTGGGCAAAGCCCAGCAAGCTCCCTGTGTATGTCAGTAGGGAGCATAGGCTTATGTGTAAGGGGAAACAGAGGAATGGGGAGATCGTTAGGAGTCTCCATGTGGCGAGTCTCTTCAAGACTCGCAGTGAGGCAGAGATCGTCGAGTGGTTATGTACAGTCAGCTAAAGCGGTCCAGTAACCAAGGTGCTGCCAAAATATGGTGCACAAAAAACAAATTTTCTAGGGATACCCATAACTTTGGGGCCTCCAGGGACCACTCCACCACACGGCGGAGATGTGATGCCAGCCAGTACTATTCTATATTTGGGACCCCCATGCCCTCCGTGCATAGGTCTAACCAGATGAGTAAAGGAAAGTCTGGGGTTACGGTCCCCCCAAATAAATTGTTGAAAGGCTTTGTGACAAGCCTTAAAGTATGATCTAGGGAGGAAGATGGGTAAGCCCTGTAATAGGCATAAAAACCGAGGGAGGATGTTCATTTTTATGACCCCGATACGGCCAAACCACGATATGTGGGGTACCGCCCATCTACGGAGGTCCAGGACCACCGAGGAGAGCAAGGCATCAAAATTCAGGGGCTTAAGTTGGGAGAGATCTGCCGGGATTTAATGGCCGAGGTCTGCCATCAGAAGGGGAAGGATTTGGACAAGCTGTCCCGGAGGCTGGTTGGTATGTTAATACCCAAGATCTCTGATTTCTGTAAATTTATGGTATAGTTTGATAGGTCCCTGTAGGTGTGCAGGTCCTTGATGACATGTACAAGGGACGACTCTGGATGCGTTACCATACAAAGCATATCATCCGCGTAAATCGCCAATTTGTGTGTATGACTAGCCAGGGTCAAACCAGTAATGCGGGTGTTACTCCTAAGCACATAGGTGAGAGGCTCCATAGTCAAAATGAAGAGCAGTGGGGAAAGGGGGCAACCTTGACGGGTACCGTTCTTAATATGAAATTGTTCCCGAAAATATGCCATTAACTTTGATTTGTGCAGAGGGGTTAGAGTAAAGGGCTTTAATGAGATTAAGAAAATTCCCCCTCAACCCAATCGTATCTAGAGTTTGAAATAGGAAAGGCCAGGCCACCTTATTGAACGCCTTTTCGGCGTCCATTGATATTAATGCAAAAGGAATCTTGGTCTCATTGGCGTACGTGATTAGATTTAATACTCTGATGGTATTGTCCCTTGCCTCTCACCCTGGTACGAAACCGACTTGGTCTCTGTGTATCAGTGATGGAACATAGGGCCGTAGGCGTAGGGCCAATAATTTGAGGTCCGTATTGATTAAAGAAATTGGCCAGTAACTTGTGCGTTAGTCTGCATCCTTGCCTGGCTTGGGGATCACAAAAATATGTGCCAGATTAGTGTGGGGATCGGGGGCTTGACCCTCATAAAGTAAATTAAAGAATTTCGTCATACGAGTACCCAACACTGAGAAAAATCGCTGATAATAACCACTGGTGAAACCATCCGTGCACTTACCCTTAGGGGTCGATTTAAGTGCCAGCGCCACTTCGTCACTCATAATCGGGGAGTTTAAGGACTCTATGGCCCTGTCCGCTAGTCTCTGGGGTAAGTAACGATTGAGATACGTCTTAATGGAGGTTAGATATTGAGGATTCTTTGGGAGGTGTATTGTATAGGGCCTTATAATAGATGTGGAAGCATTTGGCTATGTCATTTGATTCATAACTAAAGAAACCCGTGTGGTTCCTAATCCTAGGAATAAATGTGATAACTTTCTTCACCCTAAGAGCCCTAGCGAGAAACTTGCCTGGTTTATCTCCCGCGACGTAAAAAAGTTTGCTCATCAGTAAAAAGGAGCGCTTCACCCTGGTATCCAAAACAGAGGCCAATTAGGTTCTAAGTGCTTGCAGTTGCAGAATGAGTTCGGGGGATAATGAGGCTTTATGAGATTTTTCCAGCCTATGCATTTTGTTCGTAAGGGACACAATTTCGCCAAACGCAGTTTCTTGAGAGAGGCACCTAATTTAATGAAATGTCCCCGCATAACAGCTTTATGGGCCTCCCAAAAACGGGATATCACAAGTCATATTGTCAGTAAAATAATTTTTGAGATGGTCCGATAAGTCTGAGAAATAGGTGGGGTTATTCAGTAAATTTTCATTGAGTCGCCAACTCCATGGCCTAAAACTAGTCTGAGTCAAGTTAAGAAAGAAATGTATGGGGGCATGGTCGCTGAACGAGCTGATATCAATACTGGACGAGCGCAGCCGTAAAAGATGGTGATGCGAGAGGAATAACATATCGATTTTGGTGTATTTGTCATGGGCCGCCGAGTAGTATGTATAATCTCGAGCGGTTGGATGTTGCGACCGCCAGACATCCACCAATTGGGCAAGGTGGAGCGCCCTTCTAATTTTTTTGATATGTTTATATGGGATATGAGAGGATCGGGAGGACAAATCTCTGGAGGGGTCAAGTGTCATATTAAAGGAACCTCCAAAAATGGCGATGCCTTCCTGAAAATCACTAAACCTTGACAGCATACGGCATAGGAAGAGATGTTGACCCCTGTTTGGAGCGTATACATTAGCAAGCATAACCTTCTGATTACCCATGTACCCCTTAAGAAATATAGCCCTGCATGAAGCCACTGGAAGTAACTGGTGAGTGAGTATCTGAATGTACGAAAAATAACATACATTAAGAAAAAAGGGGAGACATGGTCGGGAGCGATGGCGCTACCGACATGAATGTAGATGTCGGCAACCAGAACATGCAGAGCCTTAATCGCAGCATAACGGGCGCATTAGCAAACATGAATCCCCGTCCCTAGCACCAACTAAAGACGGTAAATAGAATACCAGTACGTTACCCGTAGAGGTCCACTTAAGGGACCTGAAGTTCAGAGCCTTCAAATGGTGGACGCTGCAGAGGGACGTCCAAATGAGAGAAGTCCGTGACAGGGTTCCAGGCGCCGAGGCAACAAGGAAGATGGTAGGGGCTGAGAACTCGCCGGCGGATGAAAGGGAATCCCCATTGATAAGGTATATTCGCCTCACGGAGGGCCCGTGTAATCGCTTGCAGTAGTCGACGGTTCTGTAGAGTAATAGGTGATAGGTCCTGAAACACTGATATGGAGTGAGACTCCCAGGTAAAAGTCACGCGGCTAAGAAAGGCCCGTAAAATTTCCTCTTTGAGTGGGTAGTCTTGTAAACAGCATACTACATCTCTGGGGGGGAGCGAACCCGACAGTCTCTGGCGGGGAGCTCTATGAGCCCTATCGAAGCGGATGAGAATATCTGCGTCTCTGTTTAAGGTCTTGTTGAAGATCGCCCGCAGTGTAGTAGGTAAGTCCTCGTGTAAGATAGATTCAGGCAATCCTCTGACCCGTAGATTTTTCCTGCGACCTCTGTTATCGAGATCCTCAAGTTTGCGTGGAAGCTGTTGGATGACAGATGACTGCTCCCGTAGTTGAGTCGTTAGAGAGTCCACCGTTGCACAGATGCGAGGTTGTTCCTCCTCGAGCACTGCCACGCGCTCCCCAACATGGCGCAGATCAGATTGTATGGCGGTGAGGCTAGAGCGGATTCCCTCAGTTGCGCGATCCAGTATTTTGGCAATATCCCCTTTAGTGGGTAAAGATTCTATTTTGTCCTTCCAAGAACAGCCCGCTTGGTCAGGAGAAGCGGATCCAGCCTCCAAGATGCCCTCATCCACCGCCTCACTCGCCAGGCTTGCCGAGGAAGATGGCGGCCTGGGACACGATCCCGCGAATCTTGATCCGAGGTGGCATGAAAGTAGGAACGCACCGAGGTAAGTGACTTCGGGGTTGTTGGAGCCTTATTGTGTCTGCCCATAGCGATTGATAAAGCGTTTTCGATGCAAAAGTAGGGCCAGGTGTGCCGGAGCTCAGGACCTAAGCGTCCATCTTGGATGCAAGTCAGCCACGCCCCCCAGGTCTACCTTTTTTGGACCATGCTTATTGTCATATAAAAATCTAACATTTGCACTTTGAGTCATGCTTGCTTGTCTGCAGTAAGTTCCTGCATTATGCATTACTGTACATTACTCTTATTTCCTAAATTCCTCCTGCATTATTGTATACAATATAATACGATGGCATAAACATTTTTTTATCACTACAAATACATGAAAAAAAACATTTTGGTACATCTTTGAGCATATGAACAGTGCTATATTAGGCACTTTCAGTGTCTTTTCCATTTACTGATGGCTGTGACCTTTTCAGGATCCATCTCTAACCCAGCGTCAGATATTATCTAACCCAGGAACTGGATATGGTTGCATTCAAATTCACATTTCTCAGCCATAGGGAGTTATCGTTGTAACACTTGTTGCACATGTTTCCTATGGTCTTTGATTCATCCAAGTATATCATGACATGAGACAGAAACATATCACGAAAGATATCGTTGACAACATTTTGGAACACTGCTGGGGCATTGCATAGTCCAAAGGGCATAACTTAATACTCATAGTGCCCAAATCGAATATTAAATGTGGTTTTCCATTCATCTGCCCACAATACAAGCACAGTCCCATTGTACATCTTCTCTGTTTCTCTACATCAGATATATTAAGAAGAGGACCAATTTCCATGGGTTTGCCGGAGACGGAGTAGAAGACTCAGCAACGGTGGGTAAAGTGAGAGGTTTTGTTTCTTTTGCTCTCTTTGTCAAGACGTCTTTCCTGACCTTGTGCGTTCAGCTTGAGACACAGGGCTATAAAGTCTTCCAGATTCTCTGGAAGATTACGATAAGGGCATCTTTGTGTTAGCCATTTTACCCTCTGCGAAAGGCTACTTTCCAATAAGTCTCGTAGGCGAGAGTACGAAACTCAGTAGCGTATTGGGCCACAGACCTTTTGCCCTGCTGTAGTTACATGATGCTTGCCTCAGTGGATTCAACCCTTCCAGGAGCGTCAAACACAGCCCAAAAGGGGAGAGAAAGGCATCAGCATCATCTAGCAATGGTATGTTACGGTATGTTACATCAGCGGAAAGGCCCAGGCAAGGGCTTCTCCACGGAGCAGTTTAATAATGAATGCTACTTCCATGAGTGGAAAAACTCTCTGGTTGAGTTGTGAAATGTAGTTGACATTGGTTAAAAAATCCTCTACATATGCATATGTTTCTGTTATAGGGATCTTAGGAGGTTTTATGCCCAGCTGTCTGTCTGTTTTGGAAGGAACAGGAACAGCAGGAGCCGACGTCGAGGCCGCCAACATAGTTAATGGACCTGAGGTGGTTAATGATCTGAATAACTCTGTAATAATGTCCATCTTTTGTTCCAACAATTGAAGGTGAGAAGCATGCAATGCCAGCACCTTATCTTGATGTCAGATATCTTATCTTTTATCAGTAAAAATAAAATTATGTGGTCCACGATCTAATGTAAAAATAAATAATTTATTCCAGGACTCAGCCCTAAGAGTTAATCAAAAAAATCTAGACTTTGCATATGTCTAAAATGTATGATCTAATGATCTCTTAAAACAATTAAAAAACTGTAAAAAGGTTAAAAAGAAGTCCGTATCCGATGATAAATAATTGATCAAAATCGTTTCTCCACGATTTGGCTTCCTCAGGAGGTTCATGTCCGGTTTCTCGGTGTCCTTCCTTTTTATGTTCTCCGTTGGTCTCCGCGTTCTGATTAGCTTGTTCCTCCGCTCCTCCCATCTCTTTGCGTGATGACGTTCAAGACACATGTTGTGTTCAAGTCATCTTGTGTGTGTCGAATTACATTGAATGCGTGGCTACATTGAATACACCAGTTGCCACCACCCATTATAATTAATGAGGGTCAAGAGAAATTGCTCGAAACAAGGGTATTTCGACAATAAGGCCAAAGACATTACACAAAGATTTCTGGAGAAGCACTATCCGGCCGAGAGGTTAAAAAGCAGCCTTTGGGAGCGTGGCCACCAGGGAAGCAAGATGGACACTTGAGAGAGCAGCTCCGCAGACCCCTAGACTAAATCCAACCTCATCCTGCATTTAACTACCAAAATGGGCAAAGCTTCCAAAGGCACTCACACACCGAAGCCCCAGGGCAGCAGGGAACGCGAAAATTCGGGACTCACCTCCGTGAAATCCTACTTTCGGGGCAACGTGGATCATGAACCGCGTGACCCACTGACTAGGCCGCAACTCTCTCCATCCAGCCAGGGCAGCGAACTCTCGGAGGATCCTGCCGCTTTCGACCACACTTCACAGACTAAAGAATATACTTCTTGGCAGGAAGCCTTCAGTCATCTCCCTACCAAGGCTAACTTGCGGGCGGAACTCACGGAGGTCGTAGAGGGAGCCACAAGAGGCATCCATGATATCCTAACCGACATACAATCAGATCTACGCCAGGTAGGCGATCAGCTCGTTAGAATCTGACCACTCCAAGGTGTGCAAGACAGTGGACGACCTCTCTTCACAGCTGCGGGACCAGGCCAGTCACATTATCACACTTACCCGTAAACTAGATGACGTGGACAACAGGGGCAGACGAAATAACCTTTGTGTCTGTGGAGTTCCAGAGACTGTTACCCAGGGGGATATTATCCCCACTTTGCAGGCCATATTCAACACAGTCTTGCAGCGCCCGATTGACATGAAGATTGTAGTTGACAGGGCTCATAGAGCCTTGCGACCACGTTCGAACACCTCTCAACCACCCAGAGACATTATCTGTCGTATCCATGAATTCCCACTTAAGGAGAACATTCTCAAGATGTATCGGCCAACTAACAAGGTCCTATGGGAAGGACACACCATCCTCATATTTCCAAACCTCTCGCCTCTCACCCTGCAGTACAGGAGAGTCCTTAAGCCGATTACAGAAGTGCTCCGTCAGGCTGGCGTACCATACCAATGGGGTTTTCCCTTTGGTTAATAGCACGAAAAGACTCTGACACCTCCACTGTCCGACAAAACGGGGATGTAAAACCCTTTCTAACAGCGCTCGGATTGCCGGCAGTCGAATTACCGGATTGGGAACTCCCCATTTTTCAACCGACCCTTCCAGGGAATGGTCCACAGCGACAGAAATGACCACGCTCCACGGACAAGTAAGCCACAACACTACAATCAAGCTGATTCCACACTTTTTGAAGATTGACCCACGTTACTTCATGCACACTGGCCTTTGAACTCTCTTCATCCGTACCACTCCGCAAGTTTGCTTTCGATCGTCGAATTCCCGTCTCACTACAAGTTGGTGACTATGTGTAAGACTTTTTACTTTCCAACGCGACTACAATCCACTTGCCAGCTCCCGGTGAGGCAAGTTCAACTGATACTGTCCTACTCGTCTAATATGCTGGTATTTAGGTTACATTTTCTCTTACTTTGCATTTTTTTTTGTTACTTTCGGTCATTTGGGTTTTCTTTTTGTTTAATGGCGTCCCACTAGTTCATCAGCAGCCTCATGACGTTCTTTATGAATACCGATGCCGTAACGACTCCCTTCACCCTTGTGAATACTCACGTGACAGTGCTGCCTCAGCCATCACTTACATACACGCACTCACTCATTTACCCATTCTCATACATCTCTTATTAACTGACAAGTGTTCTTGACGTTTACGTACTGTATATTCCGGCGTATAAGACGACTGGGCGTATAAGACGACCCCCAACTTTTACAGTCCAAATATAAAGTTTGGACTATACTCGCCGTATAAGACTACCCCTCTACCCAGCGTGCAACAACCAGCCAATCACGGCAAGCAATGTACTTTACCGGCGATTTGCTGGTTGATTTGCTGACATATACATACATGCACTGCCCTTACACACACACACACACACACATATATAATATATATATGTGTTGTGACAAACCCTGTAGCATGAGGGCCATACATGTCACTTTTAAGGGTCTTAAGCACAGTCCTCTAGGGCAATCAAAGTCAGGAACAGCAGCTTTGAACAAAATAGCGTTTTATTTGTATTCGCTAAAACCCCAAAAACCAAATCATAAAAAGAAAAACCTAGCTCCCAATTGGAGCCCTCTCTAGCTGACATATGCTGGTCCCGACTGACCAGCCTAATCACCACTACCTCAACCTCCCAGCCAGACCCAGCTACGCCAGGCTCTGGAAAACCTCCCCCAGACAACACACAAAATGTCCAGGCAGGTATTGCCTCACTTGGCTCAGGGATGATCTTGTTCAGGGCCTCTCCTTGCCCTGGGAGCACAGGGAACTTCCTCTTCCCCCAACAGTCTCTCTGAGTATCAGGCTCCAGGGGTTTTTAATGTCCAGCACCTGTGCCTGATGTCAGCCTCATAGAAATCCCGGACCGGATCCTGCAGATTTCTTGCCTCCTGGAAAACCCGGCATGGATTTTCCACAGAATGGGGGAATGGAGCATTGGCCCACCCTGCTCTCCAATTGCTCCACCCCAGGGACCCATATGTATAATCTGCATAGCAGCTGTACTCAGATGCCATGCTAATCATCTCCCTGGGGTTCATACTGTCACAGTGTATATATAATATATATATATATATGTGTAGATATATATATATCTACACATATGCCTGTCCATACATACACATTTCCCTCACCACACCCCCCTGCCTTTACACACACATGTATATATATATACACACACACGTATGTATATATATACACACACACGTGTGTGTGTGTATGTATGTATATATATAATATATATACACACACGTGTGTGTGTGTGTGTGTGTGTGTGTATATATTATATATATTATATATATATATACACACATACACACACCAGTGTGTGTATATATATATATATGTATATATATATATACACACACACCAGTGTGCACTCTCACCCCTTTCACCCCATCTCTTACCTTATCTTCTGTCTTCTTTCTTCCATCCACTTCAGACCTCGGCTTCCCTGCTCCCTCATCACTACGCGCCGGCAATTGATGCCGGGCGCCGGGACATGACGGCATCCCTGCGCTCGGCATCAATAGCCGGCGCGTAGTAATTAGAGAGCCGGGAAGCCGAGGTCTGAAGTGCCAGACCTCGGGCTTCCCTGCTCCCTCATCACTACGCGCCGGCAATTGATGCCGGGCGCCGGGACATGACGGCATCCCTGCGCTTGGCATCAATAGCCGGCGCGTAGGGATTAGAGAGATTGGTGGCTTCGTGGGAACCTCCGGCTTGGTAAGTACCCGGCGTATAAGACGACCCCCCACTTTTAAGAAGATTTTTTGGGGTTAAAAAGTCGTCTTATACGCCAGAATATACGGTACGTTTTCTATATATTGCATTTACACGTTCCTGTTTTCACAATACACCTACATACACACCAACACTTTGCTCGTCTACTTAGTTTGTTTCTACTGTTTACCTCATTGTGGCTCACACCGCATTAATGTTCCCCCGGGTTTTTTTTTCTCATACCCCATGGGCACGCCGCAGAACTTAATTTCACACACACCCATATACTCACCTTTTATACACTTCTACAGCTCACCTTGCCATTCCTGTAGCAGTTCTTGGAGCCTTATCGCTTCGTCACATACACCACGAGTCCCGTGGGCATCACGCGAACTGCTTTCACACAGACATACACGCACGCTGCATTCTGAGCTCATACATTTCATGGTTCGATTACATTGCCCCCTTGAGGTTCATGTTTTTCTGTTGAGGTTGGTTTATTTCATTTTAATCGCTTGCAATACCACAGTTTAGGGGTCTGCGCACACCATGTCATGAGCTTTCCTTGGTCATACTGGTACTCATACCTGTATATCGCCCTACCAGGGCCTACCTCCACTGGTGTCAGGGTTCACAGAGAGAACCCCAACGAACCAACTCACCTGAGTACCCACCGATCGCGGGTACCAGCTCCCACGCCGCCGCTCTAACCACCATCCCTGTTCCTGCTCCATCGGCTGCTCCTGCGGCTGAATCTAAGAGCGCGCCCCCACCTTCCTTTATTCACTCCTGAATGGAGACGGCGGGGAACGCGCGTTAACGAGGCCACGGACAGGGGTGGGGCGACACCTAGTGGTGGCTTTAAAAAGCAGCACTTAGTTTCATCAGTGCTCAATTATTGTGCTAACTAGAGCTATTCGTTTTGCTGCGCTTCCTATGTTATCCAGTTTTGGCCTTTGGCTTTCGTACCACAACTTTGCTGCCACCTCCAGTCCTGACCTTTGGCTTTTGTACCTCGACTTCGCTGCCGTCTCCAGTCCCGACCTTTGGCTTTTGTACCACGGCTTCGCTGCCGTCTCCAGCCCTGACCTTTGGTTATTTCATAACAACTACGTTTCGGATCCTGCATACTGGGTCCCTCTCCTCAACCCCGACATAATAATTGAGCCTCTATGGAACCCGCAGGATTGTCTGAGACTCTCGCTGGCCTTGCTCAGCAATTGGCCACATTTTCACAAACTTTTCAGGAGATCCAGACTGAGCAACGCCATTTAAGACAACAGATGCACCATCTGCAGCTACAACAGATTGCACCTGCTGAACAAGTTCCAGCCACACCTGCTACCGCTGCACCTCCTATTGCTGAGGGCGCTACTGCTTTGGAACCTCAGATACCGTTACCTGAGCGATTCACAGGAGACCGTAAAACATATCGTACCTTTATAACCTCCTGCGAGATTCTTTTTCGTCTGAAACCCTTACCCTGGCCGATGCCCTGATCCTCCAGCGCCCGTCCTGGTCGACGTCGTTGAGGAATATGAGATTGAGGCAATATTAAATTCACGACAATACCATGGTCACTTACAGTATTTGATCCGTTGGAAAGGGTATGACCCCAACGAAGATTCCTGGGAATCAGCTAATGAGGTCCATGCCCCTGACCTCATCTCTGCGTTTCACCGTCGCCATCCAGATCGTCCTAGACCTACAAGAGTCGGAAGGCCACCCCTCAGGAGGGGGAACTGTCAGGGTTCACGGAGAGAACCCCAACGAAGCAACTCACCTGAGTACCTGCCGATCGCGGGTACCAGCTCCCACGTTGCTGCTCTAACCACCATCCCCGTTCCTGCTCCATCGGCTGCCCCTGCGGCTGAATCTAAGAGCACGCGTGAGCGCCCCCACCTTCCTTTATTCACTCCTGAATGGAGAAGGTGGGGAACGCGCGTTAAGGAGGCCATGCACACGGGTGGGGCGACACCTAGTGGGTTTCACTCAGTGCTCAGTTATTGTGCTAGCTAGAGCTATTCGTTTTGCTGTGCTTCCTATGTTATCCAGTTTTGACCTTTGGCTTTCGTACCACTACTTTGCTGCCGTCTCCAGTCCCGACCTTTGGCTTTTGTACCACGACTTCGCTGCCGTCTCCAGCCCTGACCTTTGGTTATTTCATAACGACTATGTTTCGGATCCTGCATACTGGGTCCCTCTCCTCAACCCCGACATCTGGCCTCTTACGGCCAGGACCGATGGTTACGGGTCACTTCTGAGACCAATTGGCTCAATTCTCGATGCTCAGGCATCTGGCTTTCTTACAGCCATGTTTATTTCCCTTGTCTTGTTTTAATTTGTTTTTTGTTGTTCACGGCGCACTCCTGGCAGGTGGCACACGCGGCAGATTGTTCAGGGTTCACCCCAGGTATCCTCCATGGCTGGTTTAGGTATTAAGTTCACATCCCTTAACATCGGGGGTCTTAACAAACCACAACAAAGATTTAAATTATTATATATGTTACGAACTTTTCACATAAAAATTGCATTTATTCGGGAAACCCACTTCTTACGCTCCAAACAACCCTCATTGACTAACACATACTTCCAATTGGCTTTCTACGCTAGCTCGCCAAATTCCAAAACGAAGGGCGTAGCCTTCCTAATACATGAAGATATTCCCCATTGGAGGTCTGGAGGGACCCGGAGGGTCGATATATTTTTCGAAATGTTACATAGGCAACCAAAAATTCACCCTGGCCAATGTTCATGCCCCAAACAAATCACAGACTTCCTTCTTTAAGCATGTCTTAACCCTCTCCTTGACTGCTCAGCTAAGGTCTCTCACATAACTTATTCTAGTATCAATTCAACGACGCCTTTTACTGAATCAATTGACAGACGCATGGCGAGCGCAACATCCTTCAGACTTAGATTACACTTATTACTCGCCAATGCATGACAGACGCACAAGAATTGACCACTTTTTCTTATCACACTATCACTTGGGTTCTCTTGTCTCTTCCGAAATAAGCACGGCGACAATTAGTGATCATGCCCCAGTGCATATTTCTCTAGACATCATGTCCCTGCCCCCTAGGACTTGGTCCTGAAGACTAAATGAAAACTTAATCGACAACCCACATAACGTTGCAACGCTTACTGAACATCTGCGACACTTCTTTACCTCCCCTGAGGTCGATTTTCCGACCACTTGGGAGGCGCATAAATCTGTTATTCGTGGCCATTTAATTAAGATAGGGGCCGAGCGGAATCGATTGGACAGGGCTAAAATTCTTGTACTCTCACAGCAATTGGCTGTTACCCTGACATCCTATTGCAACTACAGGCATTACGTACCTCACTAACATCCCTGTTAAATGACAAAGTCAGGAGACAATTCTTTCTGACTAAAAGCTATTTCTATGAACTGGGTAATAAACCCGGGAAGCTGTTAGCCAGGGCGTTGAGAGCAAAAAGATCCTCAACTTTTATCCCTAGAATTCGTGACATCGCATCACCGTTCTGATAGAATAACTGAGACTTTTTACCAATACTACCACTCTCTCTACAATCTCCCTTCACCGGAGGAGACCCCCTCTCTGGCAGCTGCACAACATCTTCAACATCTGCACAAACGCATCTCAGGGGTTCACAAGTCCGTCCTGGACGCCCCAATCCAATTAACAGAGATCGAGTTGGCCCTTAAGGCACTACCGCCGGGAAAATGCCCGGGACCGGACGGTCTTACACCCTTGTATTACAAAAAATTGCTGCCAGTACTCGGCCCACAAATGGTTACTTTGTTTAAATCTCTTGCGGACGGGATCCCGCTCCATCCACATACCAATTCTGCTCATATTACGGTGATCCCAAAGCCCAATAAAGATAAAGACCATTGTGGAAACTACCGACCAATCTCACTTATTAACACGGATCTTAAGATCCTTGCAAAAATCCTGGCGACCAGACTGCAACCTCTGATCCCAGGCTTGATACACTCGGACCAATTTGGATTTGTCCCGGGAAGGGAGGCTAGGGACAACACCATAAGAGCCTTAAATCTTCTGACCTACATCCACAGCCGTCTCTGTTGGTCTCCATGGACGCGGAGAAGCCTTTTGACAGGGTAGCGTGGCCCTTTTTGTTTGGTGTTCTCAGGGGAATACTAAAAATGAACATTTTGCCACGATTCCTATATCTTTTCCAGTCGCTTCCGATTTTCCTTCCTAGATCCTTCTTCACATCATGTCGCAGATAATTCACAAAATTTAAATGGGACAGTAAGCTTGTCCATTCATCATACCATCACCTCTCCAGGCCTCGTCTTCGGGGGGTATGGGACTACCTGATGTGGAGATGTACTGGGTCTCTTCCCACCTTCGCAGGATGGTTGAGTAGACCCTGCACTCCCCCAAGCCTTGGATCCAGATTGAAAACTCTCTCTTTTCAGTCGATATCTCGGTCGTCCCATGGATCCAAAAGAAATTCCGAGCCCCTAGCATTTTACGTCACCCCACCATCTCCCCGACCCTCAGGGTAATTTCACGGATTTACTCAAAGGGCTCTCTGTCCTCCTTCCCTGGCCCCCTATTCCCGATTACGGGCAATCCGGAGTTCCCCTCGGGCCTGAGTAATCCCACTGCAAAATCGGATGCCAGTCGGATCCTAGGTCCTGCAGATGTCTCATGTAACTGCTAACGGGAATCTCCGTCCGTTGTCCGATCTATCACGCTCACAGCCTCCTTCACCTCTCCTGACTTTTTTCTATCATCAACTACGCCACTTCTTTTCCTCATGCCTCTCTAACCCATCTCTTCATAGACAACTTACGGCACTTAAGACACTTTGTAAAGCTGACACGGAGCCTGCGCATCTCCTATCCAGAGTGTATGCAATTGTGGTTATGTCGCACCTTCCTGACAAGCCCTATTACTACAGTTTTTGGGAACACGAACTGAATAAGACCTTTTCCCTGGAGGAATGGGATACCATGATCCTTTTAACACATAAGGGCTCTATTTCAAGCAAGACACAGGAAACAGCTTTCAAACTTTTATCCAGGTGGTACAAGCCTTCACCGTTTCTTTCCCCAAATTTCCCCTCTGTGCTGGAGATGTGCTCGGGCCCCAGGCACGTATCTCCACATTTGGTGGGAGTGTGCGTTGATTTGCCCTTTCTGGGAGAAGATAGAGGAGGTCATCAGGGAAGTAATTGACCCTGCAATTAGACTCACCCTTGAACTAGTGCTATTACAACACTCCCCACAATCCTTTGGAGCGTACAAGCATTCACTTACCTTTTATCTCATTAACACGGCCAGAACCATTATTCCCAGATTTTGGAGATCCGACCAATCACCCCCTATAGAGACCTGGGTAAGACAGGTTATATATATTTACAACATGGAGGACCTGGTGTTAACAGCTAAGGGTCGGGGCTATAAAAATGATCTTAAGTGGCTCCTTTGGAACCAATTCCTTTCCTCCCCTAGATTCACTTCCATCTTACATTGTCAGCCTCCATCCACTTCATAATATATTCTTAAGATATCGATCCTGCCACCCTGATCTCTCCTATTCTTTAGGTCTCCTGGCCCAGACCCCCAGAGTCAGCCCATGATAGTAACGTACCCTTTTTTGAACTATCACGCTATATTATGTTTTATCATTTCACGTACCGCCGTGCCGCCTGCCAGGTGGGGAAGGCATCGCATCGCACAGTTTAATTACACCTGTCTCCTTTCTCTCTGCCTTCCCCTTCCTTCCCCCTTTTTATTTGTCTCCCTTCTTTATCCCATTGTCGGATATATCCCTGCCACCTAAGAACCTTCTCCCCACTACTATGTGATGCGATTCTCTCTCACGTTCTGTGGAGTCCATTGTGACTCGCACTACTGTTGGGGTGATATCTCCTCACCTCGACTTCCTTAAGGCAATGGGGTACAGTTCTGTTACCTTGTTTTGTTGTTACATGACTCTGATACTTTAAAAACTATACTAGCCCCAAGTGTATTAACAGGAATGACTAAAACTCAGAAAACCAACAATTTATTAGGCACAAAACCGGAAGGTTTCTTTACATGTGGACCCACCTTCCAAAGAAAACTAATAGGTTTGTAGGTAATATCACAGGCATCACATCATCAAACACTTCATCAACTGCAACTCAAAAAATGTGGTGTATCTTCTGGAATGTGGCTATGGTTTGCAGTATGTAGGAAAAACCATTCAACCTCTGAAAGAACGAATTCAAAACATTTAGGCAACATCAGGAATAAAAACACTAAACATAGCGTTCCCAAACATTGCAATTCTTGTCCCCAGTTCTCCCCAGAAACATTGAAAATTATGGGTATAGATTGTGGGGATGTGAAGAAGTGAGAAAAATAGTAGAAATTCTGTTTAAAGTAATTAATGAATTAGTTGGATGTAACATTGAGCCTTCACCTCAAATATTTATTTTTCATATGGACCTTATGAAATTTCATAAAATACAGAGAAATCTCATAATACAACTAATATTAGCTTGCAAATTAGTTATCGCAAGGAATTGGAAAAAGATTGGGGAAATATCCTGGGAAGAGATTCAAGCTCAGATCCATTTTCAATACAAAATGGAGAAAGGCTATTACGGAAGTATAGCTAAAAGCAATAAACACAGAGATATCTGGAAACCTTGGATAATCCGTGCATAATTAGAGACCGTGACGTTAAAAAACTATAATAATCAATAAGGAGATACCCACACATTTGTTTGATGAATGCGTGTTATTAGGAATATGTAACAACTTAATTAATATATTGTCACGCGCGCCGCTGTACCTACCTCTGACGCCAGGGCTGCCTCGCCTGGTCCCGACTCCTCCGTTGCTGCGGTGTCGCGGTGCCGCATCTTCCACCTCTGCTGGGACCGCGTCTGCTTGCCGTGGGCGCGTCGGTGCGTCTCCCTCGCGTACCGAGGGGGACGCGGTTATGACGCGGCGCAGGTCCGCATCGGGCATACCGCTGCGTACACTGCGTACGCGGCGTACGCAATCTACGCAGCGTACGCAATCTACGCAGCGTACACAATCTACGCAGCGTACGCAATCTATGCAGCGTACTCAGCCTGTGCAGCGTACGCGGCGTACGCAACGTACGTAGCGTACGCTACACAGCTGTTTGCAATCACTCACCTATTTAAACGCCACTTTTCTCTCCTGTCTTCACCCGTTCAAAGTGTAATACTTTTTGGGTGTGCTGATTGCGTTATATTATCTTGAATTCCTTGTGTACCGACCTTTGCCTGTTTTTTGACTACGATTCTCGCTACCTGCCTACGACCTCGGATCTGTTTACCCGTTTTGCTCCTATTCTGCCTGCCTCGACCTCGGATACAGTCTCTGGAACAGAAGGTGGATGCCATGACGGACTTGTTGCGTTCTTTGACGTCTTTCCCAACTGTGGGAACACCCCATCACAGAGACGCTCATCACGAGGACACAGGTGCTGTTGCCAGGCTCCCTCTGCCAGACAAATATTCTGGAGATCCGAAGGAATGCCGTGGCTTCCTTAATCAATGCATGCTCCACTTCCGAAACCACCCCCAGGCGTTCCAGACATCCTCCAAGAGGGTCTCGTTCGTCATTTCGCTGCTCAAAGGTGATGCCTTACTGTGGGCTTCTCCCCTCGTGGAGCAAGATTCATATCTCCTCGAGGACTGCCCCGCTTTTATGGAAGCCGTACGGACTGTTTTCGATGCGCCAGGTCGTAAAGAAACAGCGGAGTCTTCACTGCTTGACATCCAACAAGGCCGCAAAACCTTGGCTCAGTATACGGTGGAATTCCGCACCCTGGCCCATGAAACCAACTGGGAAGAGGGCGCTCTCAAAGCAGCCTTCCGACGTGGCCTCAATGAGAAGATCAAAGACGCCCTCGTCTTCCATGATACCCCTGCGGATCTTGAGGATCTCATAGCCCTATGTCTCAGAGTGGATAAACGTATCCAAGAAAGGGCGAACGAACACTCCCGTGGGAAAAGACCAGTACCGCTCGCCTCCGGCTACACAAGGCCTTCGGCTGCCACATCTTCCTCCTTCGTGGTCGACGAACCCATGGAAATAGGGACAGTTCGCCACCTCACTGAGGCCGAAAAGAAACACAGACGGACACAGGGGCTCTGTCTATACTGCGGCCGAGCTGATCACCTGTTGTCTTCCTGTCCCAGCAAACCAGTAAAAGACAACGCTTAGGTTGCACCGGAGAAGGCAACCTAAGCACACGTCCTTTTTCTTCTCCTCCCACTACACGCCTGACGGTGCCTGTCTCCATCCGTTGGGAGGAACACGTTGTAGCCACCCGCGCATTCATAGATTCCGGGGCTGCGGGCATATTCATGGATCACCAGTGGGCGAAGGAGCAGCACATACCGCTTCGTACCAAGACAGCTCCCTCCCTGGTCGCTTCCGTTGATGGCTCACTTCTGGGATCAGGACTCGTGACACAGGAAACCGTACCTCTGACCCTACTGGTAGGGGTAACCCACCAGGAACAGCTCACGTTTGAGTTAATCAAGTCTCCTCATGCCCCTCTAATCTTGGGACATCCCTGGCTGCGACAGCACAACCCACACATCGATTGGGTAAAAGGAGACATACTAGCGTGGAGCAACTACTGTCAGGAGTCCTGTGTCATGCCTTGTCGACGACTCAATCTCGTTCTCGAGATCACACCCACAGATCCCAAGACCTTAGTACCTAGACACTACTGGGATTATCTGGATGTATTCTCCAAAAAAGATGCGGAGAGGCTACCACCACACCGTTCCTACGATTGTGCTATCGATCTGTTGCCTGGAACCGATCCGCCACGGGGACGTACTTATCCCCTCTCCGAACCAGAGAACAAAGCTCTGGAACGATATATCCAAGAAAGCCTGGACAAAGGCTTCATCCGCCCATCCTCTTCTCCTGCTGGAGCTGGATTTTTCTTCGTGGCCAAGAAAGAAGGTTCCCTACGGCCATGCATCGATTATAGGGGGTTAAACCGTATCACCATAAAGAACCGGTACCCACTTCCTCTCATCACGGAGATCTACGACCTCCTAAAAGGAGCCAAATACTTCACTAAGCTAGACCTCAGGGGTGCTTACAATCTGATCCGTATCAAGTCCGGGGATGAATGGAAAACGGCCTTCAACACCCGCTTCGGGCACTATGAATATAAAGTCATGCCCTTCGGGTTATGCAACGCTCCTGCAGTATTTCAGTCCTTCATAAATGACGTCTTCAGGGACATGCTCTTATCTCATGTCATCGTGTACTTGGACGATATTCTCATTTATTCTCCAACACTCGAGAAACATCGACACCACCTACGAGCTGTTCTACAAAGGCTAAGGGAGAACGGGTTGTATGCCAAGGCTGAAAAATGCATATTCGAGAAGACACGTCTGCCCTTCCTTGGCTATATCGTCTCCTCCGAAGGGCTTCACATGGATCCTGCCAAACTCGAGGCCATCACAGCCTGGCCCCTCCCTAGAACACTCAAAGCCGTCCAAAGGTTCCTGGGCTTTGCAAATTATTACAGGCGATTCATCAGAAACTACGCTACCATAGCAGCCCCTATTACCGCCTTGACGAAAAAAGGAGCCGATCCGTCTCAGTGGTCCACACACGCCCGACAGGCGTTCGAACGGCTAAAACAAGCCTTTGTCTCAGCTCCCCTGTTACGTCGGCCGGATCCTACCAAACAGTTTCTCCTGGAAGTAGATGCATCCGAAACCGGAGCAGGGGCTGTCCTATCGCAACGTCATGATCAAACCACAAAATATCATCCCTGTGCCTTCTTTTCTAAGGGTTTCTCCGCAGCCGAACGGAATTATGACGTCGGTAACCGTGAACTCCTAGCCATCAAAATGGCACTTGAGGAGTGGCGCCACCTTCTAGAGGGTACAGAACAACCCGTGATTATCCTAACAGACCACAAGAACCTGCTGTATATCGAGAACGCCAAGAGATTAAGCCCTCGACAAGCACGGTGGTCGCTATTTTTCAACCGGTTCAATTACTATATCACCTACAGACCAGGCTCCAAAAACATCAAAGCTGATGCCCTCTCTAGACAACACGATAACCACAGGGATCAGCACATCAACGAACCCATCATTCCATCCACACGTCTTGTTGCCAGTCTGTCCATACGCACGATGAGCAGGATCCGTATGTCCCAAAGGGCCATCCTGTCTTCTGAACGTCCTCCTCCGGAGCGTCTCTACGTTCCTCCCGGTCTTCGTACGGATGTTCTTCACTGGGGACATAAGTCCTTCCTCGCTGGTCATTCTGGGTCCCGGAAGACAGAATACCGCATCCGCAGGTCATTCTGGTGGCCATCACTCACCAGAGACGTCCGAACATATCTGGCCGCCTGTCACACCTGTGCATGCCAGAAGACCTCTCGGAGTCAACCTCAAGGTCTCCTGCATCCTCTTCCCGTTCCCACGGCTCCCTGGACACATGTGTCAATGGACTTCATCGTGGAACTCCCCAAATCACAGGGTAACACGACTGTCTTGGTGGTCGTCGACCGTTTTTCTAAGCAAGCTCATTTCGTCGCCTTACCACGCCTGCCATCCTCTTCACAACTTGCCGATGTTTTTCTCAATCACATCGTCCGTCTTCACGGTCTTCCGCTCCACATGGTGTCCGATCGCGGTACACAATTCATATCCCGCTATTGGAGACACCTCTGCCAGAGGCTCGGAATACAGCTCCACTTATCGACTGCATATCATCCGCAGACCAATGGACAAACCGAAAAGACTAATCAAACACTCAAACAATACCTGCGAATGTTCAGCAACGACAGCCAGGACAATTGGTCGTCTCTCCTGCCGCTCGCAGAGATGACCTATAATGGCTCTCTGCATGAGTCCATTGGATGTACCCCGTTTTTTGCTGCCCTGGGCTATCACCCTGTCATACTGCCTCCTCCGTCTTCTCGTTCCTCCTCCATGGTACCGGCGGTAGACAAACGTGTATCTGACATGGACGCTCACTGGAAGAAACTCCGGGAGGTTCTCCTGAAAGCCCAACTTCGCTATAAACGCTTTGCTGATGCCAAGAGGACTCCACCTCCGGACTATCAAGTGGGCGACCGTGTCTGGTTATCTACGCGACACATCCGTTTGCGGCAACCTTCCCGGACCCTGGGGCCTCGTTTTATTGGGCCTTTCCGCGTTCGTGCCAAGCTCAACGACGTGACGGTGTCCCTTGCCTTGCCACCTACCATGCGGATTCCGCGGTCCTTCCACGTCTCCCTGCTGAAACCCTATGTATCCAATCAATTTACCGTTCCATTCAAGCCTCCAGCCCCGCTTGCCGTCCATGGTCATGAGGAATACGTCGTCGACAGAATCCTTGATTCACGTAGGGTTCGTAACGGCCTTCAATATCTCGTGGCTTGGAAGGGGTACGGTCCTGAGGAACGGACGTGGGTGCCCGCTCGCTTCGTTCATGCTCCCCTTCGTGTCGCTCGGTTTCATGTGCTCCACCCTCATCGTCCGGCTCCGTCTCGCTCGGGACGCGCTCCTGGAGGGGGGGGTACTGTCACGCGCGCCGCTGTACCTACCTCTGACGCCAGGGCTGCCTCGCCTGGTCCCGACTCCTCCGTTGCTGCGGTTCCCGCCGTGCGCACACGGCGGTGTCGCGGTGTCGCATCTTCCACCTCTGCTGGGACCGCGTCTGCTTGCCGTGGGCGCGTCGGTGCGTCTCCCTCGCGTACCGAGGGGGACGCGGTTATGACGCGGCGCAGGTCCGCATCGGGCATACCGCTGCGTACACTGCGTACGCGGCGTACGCAATCTACGCAGCGTACGCAATCTACGCAGCGTACGCAATCTACGCAGCGTACGCAATCTACGCAGCGTACGCAATCTATACGCAGCGTACTCAGCCTGTGCAGCGTACGCGGCGTACGCAACGTACGTAGCGTACGCTACACAGCTGTTTGCAATCACTCACCTATTTAAACGCCACTTTTCTCTCCTGTCTTCACCCGTTCAAAGTGTAATACTTTTTGGGTGTGCTGATTGCGTTATATTATCTTGAATTCCTTGTGTACCGACCTTTGCCTGTTTTTTGACTACGATTCTCGCTACCTGCCTACGACCTCGGATCTGTTTACCCGTTTTGCTCCTATTCTGCCTGCCTCGACCTCGGATACGTTTGACTTCGCTGCCTGCCTTTGTCCTTTTGATTACGGACTGTATACTGGACTTCTCTACAGTGCTTATCTGCATAGTAGGATCCTTCTTCTCTCCCTGACCCCGTGACATATATACATTTTCCCGTAACTAAAAAAGAGCTTGTTCGGAATAACAAGCGAAAGGGACATTATTTATAATTTATTCCTTTGTAATGTACAATATGTTTGTATGTGTATTTTTACCACAGTGAAACTGTATGAATATTTATATGTGTATTTATTTTTGTAGCTATATAAAATTAAATAAAAAAAAGAAAAAAAAAAGATTGGGTTCCTCCCAACTGGAGAGGATGGAATAATATAGAATACCTCTCAAAAAGAGAGACAGAATGGATCTTCAAACTGAAAACCTTTAGAAAGGGTGGCCTAAATTTAGAAATAGATATATTGGCTTTTATATAACTTGCGACTTCAACACATAAACATTTGAACATGTAGCATCCAGATTGGAGAAAAAGCCATGCCTACAACTTTAGGAATTCTAAAATTCCAAAACTCACTGTTATTCACTGTTAGTAAATATATGTTACCATCAAATAAAAAAGAATGAGTCACCTAGAGGAAATACAAAATAAAAACTACACAAAAAGCCAAAACCAACCATTAACATTTATTTCACATACCTTTCCTTTTTTCCTTTTTTCTTTATGGGATAACATATTCATTACAAGAGGCTTTATTTGCTCCCACTGAGCAAATTTGCGTATCGAGAAGCAAATACAGGCATTGTATCCTCCGGTACAGACGGCACTTCGGAAACCATCATGTAATTACGGCAGATCAAGAAATAACAGCGACATGCACAGGATGACTTGAACACAACATGCGTCTTGAATGTCATCACGCAAAGAGATGGGAGGAGTGGAGGAACGAGCTAATCTGAACGCGGAGACCAACGGAGAACATAAAAAGGAAGGACACGGAGAAACCGGACATGCACCTCCTGAGGAAGCCAAATCGTGGTGAAACGCGCCAATGATCACCATTGTTTTCGGACTTTAATTTTGATCAATTGTTTGTCATCAGATACAGACTTTTTTTTTACTTTTTTAGAGTTTTTTTAATTGTTTTAAGAGATCATTAGATCATACATTTTAGATGTGTAAAGTATGTAAAGTCTAGATTTTTTTTGGATTAACTCTTATGGCTGAGTCCCGGAATACATTTTTTATTTTTACATTAGATCGTGGACCACATAATTTTATTTTTACTGATCTCCATCCAGTTTCACATTCACACATAATATTATATAATAAATTAAATAATACATTTCTTTATTAACACAAGATATCATCCTATGGTAGATGTTTTTCCTCTCTTCTATATTCGCCGTTTTGGATAAACCGGGATATATACCCAAGAGCTCAGTTTTAAAGGCCTGAAATACTCATACATATTGTGAGTGCAACTATTGGATGTTTGCATTTCCTATATTGGGTTATTGACCATACTACACTATTATTTGGTATATGTTATTTTTTGTCTTTTTCTGAGTCACTGAGATCGGTGGTTACAAGTGCCCCTAGACGGAAGTCCTTTTCTGAGTTGTTGTTTCAACATTTCGTGGAGAGTGGTACATAGGGTTGCAGCTGTACACTCGATCAATAAAAGGAAAGTATTTCCTTGATTTTATTACTTTTACTTTCACTTTTTGACACTGATTTTCACTTCTTTATATCCTATATGGAGAAGCAGGGCCAGATTAACGTGGGGGCTGATGGAACACTGTGCGAGCAACGTCTCTTGTACTGCTAAGGGGATGCAGGAACCCAGTTGTGTCACATACGTCACGTAACCCTGCCTCGCGTCTGCTTCCTCTGGGTGGTAAAACAGAGGTTGTCGTACAAAGTGCATGCAACACAGAAGGAAGCAGCGGCCCCTGTGGACGTCTGCATGCGGCACAGAGACATCTGCAATTCAGTTAAGGGGGTGGGGGAGCCTGCATGAATAAGTATGCGAGATTGAGTGAATGAATGAGTTAATGAGTGTCTGAATGAGGGAATGAATGAGTATCGGTGAAGGAGTGAATTAATATTTGTGAATGAATGTAATCTGAATGAGGGAATTACTGAACATATGTGAATGAGTGAATGAATGAGTATCTTAAGTATATAAATCAGTTAATGAATATTTGTGAATTAATGAATGAATTAATAAATTAATGTGTGTGTGATAGCATGGATGTTATAGTTTGGGGGGCATGTGTGGGAAAATTATTGTTAGCTTAGCCCATGCAGATGCGGGTGTCAGTGTGGCAGTGCCTATCCTGGTGTGCATGTTTGGGTGTCGGTGTGGCAGAGGCTGTACTGGTGTGTGTAAGTTTGGGAGCCCATGTCAGGCACGTACCTGCCGGCAGCAGCCTGCTCCCACTGCCTGCCTCAGACGGGGAAGGCGTCGGCGAACGGCTGGGTGTCCGTCCGTTTATCGCCGACGTCCTTCGCGGGCTGTGTCCTCTGGAGCTCCCCTCTTCGTGTCCTCGCAGGGAGCAAGGTTCGCGGGTGCAGCGGTTGCGGGAACGCCGAGGTGGGAGGCGGTGCTGCAGCATGCTGCTCCTAAACCACCCCCCGTGTGGAAAGAGACAGAGGGGCCGCGACAGAGGCTTTTTATACAGGAGGGGCGGTGCTCCCCGCACCGGCTCCCTCACCTAACATTATGAGGGGTTGTACTATGGGCGGGTCTGAGATCCCCATAAAACACCTGAACACCATCATGTCAGTGCTCAGATATTCTGAGATGTTCTGTCCCCTACAGAGTGTCTTCAGTTCTGTGCTCCTGTCCCTATTGTGACCTAGTTACCTTGCCTATTTGATGTTTCCTGAACTTGACCATCCTGAACTTGACCTCGGATTACCTACTGACCTTGCTTGCTGATTGCTACCTGAACTTTGACCTCGGATTCCCTACTGACCTTGCTTGTTGATTGCTGCCTGAACTTTGACCTCGGTTTTCCTATGGATTTTTTATGCCTCAAATAGTGCCTCTATGACTAAGCACAGTTGGTGTCAGCTGGCGCAACTATTGGTTTGTGGGTTATAATTAAAAAGTTAAGTTTTATTTTAATTTAATAAGTTTCATTATTATATATTTTTTTCAAATTATTATTTTTAGGTGTGTTTAAAGTATTTCAATTTGGAATTTTCACATCTGGTCATCCTGCACACATGTCCTATTTGAAACCAGCCAATTCAATTTAGCCCCATCAAACCTTATATTTTTGAAAACTAGACACCCAAGTGTTTTTCAGATGGTGATATTTTACCACTTGCCATGCACTTGTTCTAGCATCTGCCTTAGTCAAAGTTGGTGGTAGTTATTAGGTTGTTTAATTAAATAACTACCACAGCCTTTCATGAAGGCAGGTGGTAGAATGAGTGCATGGAAAAAGTAAAAAAAAACACCATTTTAAATACCCCGGGGTGTCTAGTTTAAAATATATGGTTTAATGGAGTTAAGTTGAATCTGCCGGCTTTAAAGATGTCACAAGTGTCAAAATTGCAAGTTCGAAAACTGAAAAACGCACCTGAAGTTAATTATTTAATTGTATTAAATTACCGTATTTGCTCGATTATAAGACAATCCTTTAATCGGGGTCAAATAGGTCTGACTATGAGACTAAGATCCTCCTGTCTTATGCCCACCCCCCCAAATTTACCGATGCTTCTGATTCCCCAGTGTGTAGCCAGGGCAGCGTGTAGACTTCGCGATTCGCGTAGACAACTTCCACTGCAGCCGGAAGGAGGTGCGGATAGCAGCGGGGGTTGTCTGCGTCCATCGCACAGACCTTCCCCAGCTATCAGTGAGGAGAGTTCCCCGCACCGGCTGTCAGTGAGGAGAGTTCCCCGCACAAGTGTGTTTAGGGTTAATTTAGGGGCAGTTGTGGTTGATGAGGTCTTTAGGGTTAATTTAGGGGCAATTGTGGTTGGTGGTGTCTTTGGGGTTAATTTAGAGGCAGTTGTGGTTGATGGGGTCTTTAGGGTTCATTTAATGCTGAGGACTGAGGGTTAATTGAATTAATTTAATAAAGTTAAGTAAAGGTGCAATTAGATGTAAAGGGGGCAACTAAGGGGAATCTAAATCCTGGGGGCAGTGAAGATTAATCCTGTACTTATTTATAAAAGTATTGTATCAGTGTGATGTGAATGGGTCTATGAGGGGACTATGGGATATCTGGGGGTATAAGGCATATCTGGAAAGGACAGAGTGGCATACCTGGGGGTATAAGGCATATCTGGGGGTACAGTGGCATATCAGGGGGCACAGTAGCATATTTGGAGAGGACGGAGTGACATATCTGGGGGTATAATGCATACTGGGGTATAAGGCATATCAGGGGTATAAGACATATAGGGGATATAAGGCATATAGGGGATATAAGGCATATACGGGGAGGGCGGAATGGCATATATGGGGGTGTGTGGCATATCTGGGAGTATAAGGCATATGTGGGGAGGGCAGTGTGGCATACTGTGGGGGTATGTGGCGTATGTGGGGGTATGTGGCATATGTGGGCAGTGTGGCAAGCCTGGGCTTTTTTTTGTTTTTAACATCCTGTTTGTTTACTAAATCATTTTAAATAATTTAAATATTTACATTCATTTTTTTATCCGATTAATCGGTGAATCAAAAAATAATCGGCCAACTAATCGATTATGAAAATAATCGTTAGTTGCAGCCCTACTTTTAACTCCCTTAATGCCACTCTGCCTCCAGAAATGCCTTTTAACCCTCTATACGCCATTCTGCCTCCTGAAATGCCTTATACCTCCCTATGTGCCATTCTGCCCCCTAATATGCATATATAGTGGCATATAGGGGTATAAGGCATTTCTGGAGGCAGAGTGGCACATAGGGGGTCAAAGAGAATTTCATTGGGCACAGTGGCATATAGAGGGTCAAAAGGTATTTCATTGGGCACTGTGGCATGTAGAGGGTTGACAGGCATATCACGGGGCTCAGTGGTATTTATAGGGTTAAAAGGCATATCATGAGGCACAGTGGCATATAGGGGGTATAAGGCATTTATGTGGCAAAGTGGCAAGCCTGGGGCAGATGTGCATAACTGGGGGGGCAGGTTGGAAACTAAAAGGAAATAAAAACAAAATATTTTTCTCAATTATAGCTTTTCGTTAAAAAAATAGTTTACATAGTTTACATGAATTAACAGTTACTGGTAAAACTTTTTTCCTATAGGGTCGTCTTATATTCAGGCTTTTTCCTTTTTTTTCCTAAATTAATATTCAGATTTTGGAGTGTCGTCTTATAATCGAGCAAATACGGTATATATCACTTCATATACACATACCAAATACGCATATTTTCTTCAAACATTATATATGCAGTGTATATCAAATAGCCAATTTAAAAAAAATTGCCTTGTTCCATTTGTGATGGATAGGAATATCCTGCATTTAATACAGCAGTTGTTGGCGAGGAATACATAGTCATTATGGTTTCTAAAACTAACTCAGGAAAACCAAATTGATATTTGCAGTGTAATCTATAAAATGCTTTTTCAACATTTAAAGATAAAATTAAGCAATGATTTTTTTATCTTTTGAAATTTGGATAATATTAATTTTGTAGCATTCTTACTTTTCTAAAATTAGAGATATCGGTGTGTAATTTGCACAGCCATCTGTCAATTTATTTTGCTTAGGTATTGTGACAATATGGGTTCATAACATCTCTTTATGCATGTTGACTTTTATTAGAAAATGATTAAAGAGATGTGTAAGGTAGGGTACTAAAATTATTTAAAGTTGTTTGTTGTAAGAAATTGAATATCCTTTGGGACCGGGGGGTTAATGAGGTTCCAGAGATTTAATTACTTTGTCGACAGCATCTTTTTTTGTAGACTAAATTCTCAATTTTTTTCTCTAGAAATTTCAGGAAGATCCTGTAAGAACCAGTTGAAAAATATATTTGTCCAAGATATATAAATTATGATAGAATTTTTCAAAGGCATCTGCAATAGATTTGGGATCATAAACGTTTTCTCCATTTTTGTTTTTCATAAAAGAAGTGTGAGAATGAACCATTCTTAATTTATTAGCAAGGAGACATGCAGGTATATTACTCTTCATAATGTTAAGTTTTAAGCATAATGCTGCCAATTCAGCTTCTGTCGATGTTGGCTCTTAGATTTAAGGGCAGATAGTTGTGATTCCAATAGAGCTTGTTTTTCCTGTCTCGATCTTTTTACTATATGTCATGAACCGGGTGAACAGGTCTGATAGGAGCCCAGGTGCAGGGGATACAAGGGGCTCCATTTGTACCCCACAATGCATGATGGCTTGGGGTTGTTTCAGACAGGCGCAGGAAATAAACTACTGACAGAATATGCAGTTAATATTTGTATTGCAGATGATGGAAACACAATATATATATATATATATATATTATATATATATATAGTATATATATGGAAAAGTCTGCTTGACTGGAAGCCCACTGGCGGGGCGGCACACGGAGGAAGCCCCTCTGGATGGGGCACACACGGCAGGAAGCCCTCTGGGTGGGACACACACGGCAGGAAGCCCTCTGGGTGGGACACACACGGCAGGAAGCCCCCTGGATGGGACACACACGGCAGATATCCCACTTGCTGGGCACTCAGCTTTGGAGTCCACTTGTGGGGCGCCGGCCGCAGCTCAGGTACAGATCAGGAACCAAAACAGGCAGTCCTATAACATGAATGTCAAGGCCCAGACTGAAGGGCTTGGCAGGTTTATAAAGGCTGGCTAGATCAGGTAATAAGGAGCAGCTGGACATGATAATCACTCTGAGCAAGGGCGGCCACTAGTGATTGGAAACGGGAAATGAGCAGCACAGAGTGAAGATAATTCCTGCAAAGGAAGGACGTTACATGCCCCCACCACAAGGAGCACTGTCTATAAAGGACCACTCGGGGGTGTCAGACAAGGTCTGGGGGTCCTCTGACATTACAATGGCAGGAGTAGGATTCTCAGGTGCTGAGGACTGGTTAACCCCTGCATTACCTGTCTGTGGAGGCGACAAGGTATGCTCCTGCTTTGTAACGTTGCTGACGTCATATGCAGATTCCTGGGCATGGGGTTTCTCAATGTGTGTTGCGGACGGTTTGACTGGTTTGTGTGGACAATATGTGATCCTAAGGCCAGTCCCTCCACAATAAAAGTACAGGTTGTCCTCTTTCCTTCTCTGTCTTTCCTTTTTGGTGAGCGGCTCTCGCTTAAAGCTCTTTTTAGCAGCCTTCTTACTTTTTGTCTGAGTCTTGGTCTTTGTGTCCATGCAATCAGCTTCCAACACAGTCCTTACTGACTTGCATAACTGGAGATCACAAACATAGAGCTCAACTGAATAGTACTTGCAAACTCTGCATTGCGGATATAGATGAAATAGGAACCAAATGGAAATAGATTAGATATCAACTGGAAAACATCTGCAAACTCTGGACTTCAAGTATAGATCAAATGAGAATCACATGGACACATAGAGGTCAACTGAATATCATGTGCAAACCCTGTATCGCATGTGTCGATCAACAAATGCCTATAACAATTCTTTGATAAATATCCCCACAAGATCTAAAAAAAATTAAAACATCTTTTTTTTGTTGTTTTTTTAACTTTATTTAACATCCTCCATGTTAAAGTGAGGGGGGGGGGGCGCCAGAAGAGTAGTTTGCACAGGGCACCAGAACACCTAAGGCCGGCTCTGTGAAGTCGTATTCGTTTTAGCGCTACCTGGCAGAAGTTGCCTTTTGTAGTTACCCTGAATATATACTGTATATTGTGGGAATGGTATATTGTGAGCAGACCTGAGGAGTCTTCTCTAATAAAGAGTCTAGCTGCCTGCACTAGTCCCCTGTATTCAGTTAGGATTAGCTGTGCATTAAAACATAATATATCATTCGTTACTAGTGATATGTGCCTATTGGTTGTTTGTTCTGCCCTTCCCTAAACCAAACCCATTTTTTATAGGTCAATTGTTGTGGAAAGAAACAAACTTTGAATCTTTATCTTCTTTGTTTTGTAGATTACAATGTTCTGCACTGTATAAATACCTGCTGCTTTCCTTATCACACATTCTGTAGTGCAATCCCTCTTTACTAATTTTCAGCTAGTTTTTGGGTGGGTTTTCACTATTGGCAAAACAGATAACATTACAGTGACAGGACTCCAGCCAGCTAAGGAAAGGGAGCTGCGACAGCGGTGTTTCACAGACCAAAAGCCCCAAAGGTTCCAGTAAGCCTGGTGTGCACACACACCCCTTTTTCCCTCTATATCCACTTTATACATGGATCCATTTAGAGCAAATGGCCACTGTATTAGGCAGCCTTTAAACAAAGCCTAGAGGCAAAAAAAGGTCATCATTGTTAACCTTGCATATGCCTACCTAGAATCGTGAGATTTATGTGGGCAAAGCAAATCTTCTGGCAGGGTTTAATAATGCCTGCTATTACCTATTTTTTAGTAAAAGGGTTTTCCATCACACTATATTCCCCACCATACCTAATTTGTGTAGGACCAGGAGTTTAAATTAATCTGAGTGATCACCAGGGAGACACTTTGAGCCATAGTGCCAAATAAGCAAGGTCTAAAACCAGCTCTTCACTTGCGCTGCCAAATAACTATTATCCTTATAATTTAGTGTTTGCAGAGCAGTTTCCACTGACTCTATAACTGGTGTTATAAAATGTAATAATAATGAGATGCACATAGAGATTACATCTGTAATTCTATGCTGTGTAATTTCCTTCTGCGTTAACTGCTTATCCAAACTAATTTTGAAACATCTGAAAGGGTCACCTCCAAGTATCTGACACAATAAATACAATTTCATAATATGTACCAATTTATACAAATAAAAAAATCTTACAACTGAATATGGTCTAGCTCACAATTAGGCTAGGGGTCATCAGTGTCAAAGGATGCAGTCACTTCTGATTTTTACTATGTTTCAATAATGGCTACCATGTTTGCTCGTCAGGATAACCAGTTTTATCATGTTATTTTTGCAAAATATTTTTCTTATCAAGCTAGGTTACAATGGGGCTAACAAGACATTAAATCGGCATTCCTGAAAGTCATTGCTTTCTATGTAAAAAGGCATGTTTTGCATTGCTTTAAATATGAAAATGCGTTAATAAATATTGATTAACATATGCCAGCATACATAATGCAGAGTGCAAATGCTGTCATTCTGGTTTTCGTCAGTTGTGAAGGACAAATGAAAACAAAGGAAATCATTGTGACATATTCCTTTCAAATTCTAATTCATCTGTAAAGAAGTGAATATTCATATTAATCTTTGCCTAAGGCAACCGAAGTGTAGCAGAAATTAACCACACAGATACGCCTTAGAAAATGATGAAGACTTGCAGCCGAATAGAAATGTGAATTTCTGTATGGGTAAACATCTGCATACAAGTAACCTTATTCAGTGAATCATAAATTAATGATGTGTTAACTGTATGCATAAAGAATTTACAGGACATGTAATTCTCCACATGACTAATTCACATTCACAATACACAACGCATGTACATAATTTGGCCCATAAAAGGACTATTTTATGAGCTTTTTGTATGGATTTTGGATAAAGTGTAATTTTATTTAGCTAATAAATGTTGGAAAACAATAATATACACATTTTGATGCAAGGAAACAAAAGGTAAAAAAAAATAGGATAAACGTAGCATGACTGGAACAGACGACATGGTTTATGAATTATTTGGAAAGAAAAGGTGAGGTTTAGCATTGGAAACCACTGTGGAGAGAGATAGGTTGGACTACATATGGAGTATAAACATGAGAGGCAAGTTGTTGGAGGACCATTTAAGAGCAGGTTGCAAAAGTTTAGCTGGAAAGGAATAAATGCACAAATGAAGGCTTCAGTTTGGAGCTGTATGCAAAGATTTGTAAGCGTCTGTGTAAACATGGTTGTGTAAGTGGTGTTAGATGGAATGTGTGTTAGCATAAGGGATGTGAGAGAAAATGTATGTATTAGAATGAATGTGTATGTGTGTGTTAGTGAGAATTAATAAGTGTGTGTACTTTGTGTAAGTTTGTTTACATATGTGTGCCAGAATGCATGGTGGAAGGGGGGCAAGAGGCAAAGAAGGCAAAGACAAGTTGTTTTAGGGCAAAGATGGCACAGACAAGTTGTTTTAGGACAAAGATGACACAGATAAGCTATTTGGGGCACTGACAAGCTGGGGCAAAGATGGCACAGACAGGCTGTTTTAGGTTTGGATGGCACTGATAAGCTACTTGGGGCAAAGGGTACTCAGAAGCTGTTTGGGGCAAGAGTGGCACTCACAAGCTTTACAAAGTTATACAAGTGCCTGAGCCTTTAAAGTTTGCAAATTACAGACAAGTGTATGTAAGTTTAATGTGAACAAGCATATCATCACATGTAGCTGACAAAAAACACCTCTACAAAAATAAAATATTTAAAATAATAATACAGACAAGGGGGGCGCTAGGACTCCCTATTAACCAAGGGGGTAACAATTATACTCCCTTGCATCCCCTGTGAGTGGTGGGGAGAATCAAGTAACCCTTAGGTGGCAATATGCTCCTTTATATTCACACTCACTGGTAATGTTGATATGGCATAAGTAATATTAATCCCTTCATGACAATGGCTGATTTTATTTTTTGTACCCTTTGTGACAAAGGCTGTTTTATCGTTTCTGCAGTGTTCGTATTTAGCTGTAATTTTCTTCTCATTTACTGGACCCACAGAAATTACAGTATATATTGTTTTTATCAATACATGAAGATATTTCTTTAGATATCATTATTTGGATCATATTTAATTCACTATAAAAAAAGTATAATGACTTTAATTTGAAAAATCTTTTACTCATATACAAAGGGTATCTTTGAAGCCGGACAATTAAATTTAGCCCATCAACCCATATATTTTTGAAAACTAGACACCCCAGGGTATTTCAGGCGTTGATAGTTTAACCCTTTTCATACATTAATCCTACCACCAGTTTATGTAATTGTTTTTTGTATTTTTTTCACAACTTTGTACTTCAGGTATGAATTTACAGGTCATGGTATATGTCACTGTCACACAACACCCCAATATGTGTTCAGCAACATCTCCCAAGTACAGTGATACCCCACATGTCAGATTGTTTGTGGGCAAAAGGGCCACATTTGGAACATGAGCAATTCAGTTTTTCAATTTGGAACATCTGGGTAAAAAAAATGCTTGTACCCAATGCTTGTGCAACAAAAAAGCATTGTACGTTGCACTTTGCATCAAATCAATTGCAACCTTCTTGTACCAGGCCTTTGTCTTCCTCATTATAAGGTAGGGCTGCATACAAGTAGTAGCCTTTTTTCATAAGGGGGAATATTAGGTCCCAAACAATCTTCCCAGATGTTTATGCAGTGATCAATGGCAACGAAAGGGGTTAATATCAAATGGATGACCATTAGGTCACGTTATATATTTGTATATATATTTTATTATAAAAATACCTGCTTTCACACAAGGATCTTTCAAAGCAAGTGAATCCATCCAGACTGGGCAAATCATGATCACTCTTCTGAGTGATTTGAATGCTGGGGTTGTTCATGATATCCAGCAATATCCCCTGCTGATGACATCAAGCAATGTCCCCAAGAAGATTGCTTCCCCAAGAAGAAAAGCATTTAGGATTGCGTGTCGCTTTATTTGCTAAAAAGGTATTTTGAAAATCCCTCGGTACCGAGACATCTTAGCAACACTAGCGAAGCAAAGAAAACGATTCTTCCCAAACACTTTTTCAGCGGCAGGGCACCGCCATATTTGAAAAAAGGGTTAATGTACGCACTCTAGGAGCCATCGTACAGGGCCCAAACATATTTTTTTCTGTGTTGGTGAATGCCTCGATGTTGAGGCATTACAGCAACACCCTTTGGGTGAAGAAATCGATCATTTTTTCACCTCCAATGATGTCAGGAAGCAAGAAGAAAATGGTTCACGGCAAGAAAACACTTGTGCTCAAGTCTACAGCAAAAAAGATTGATGACAGCTCTCAGCAACTGGAGTCTGGGCAAGACCCAGTAGAAGGTACAAGCAGTGCTGGAGCAGGTTAAGGGTCGGTGAGCGCTTCCCTGGGGCAAAAGGTTTAGATAAGCTAGAAGAAGTAGTAAGCTTACAGGGTAATATTTTACCCAGCAAAAGCCTCACGATAGGAAAGTTGCTAATGTTACGAGTCATAGGGTTAATGAAGTATTTCTGAAAGAAGCATTAGCATGTGAGTTATCTTCTTTGGGATATCATCTTAGCAAAAATGTTAAAGAAAAGAATATGGAAAAGTGAAATTATATATATATTTTCTTCTTTCCCTGTTGCCGGCTTGCAAAGAGTTTTTAATTAAGCAAGATAGAGAAAAAAGGCAGATATTCTCAGGCCTTTACCTAAGTCTTTTAACAATTGGCTTCAAGCTTTCTGCATTTTAGGAAATGTAATTTGTGAAAAACAGCCTAATTTTAGCATAGGCCTGTTTCAGCACCAGAAGCCGTTTTGGAGGATTATAGAAACTTTGGCGGTTTTGCATGGTACAATTATGATGACTTGTTCAAACCTTCAAAAAAAATTCAGTTCACAGTTATATGAAGTGAGGCTTAAAGGATGTTGGGTTGTGGGTTAGTACTATACTAGACAAGGACGTTTTCCAGCTAAATCAACAAATAGTGGAGTATTACTGTCACAAAAATACGTTTTTTCTAGGCATTTAACGAGTCACAATGCAGATGGCAAGACAATTGTACGTATAAACATGAATGTTTATCTTGCGGGCATTTGCATCCTTCAAGTAAATGTTTTAAAAGGGTCAATGCATAGGTTAATTTTCAAAGCTCAAAAGCTGCTGACTCCAGTGAAGTTGCAGAGAAATGCTTCCATTTTTAAGCATCTTCCCAAACAAAGAGAAGGCCAGAATAATGATTGAAGGGTTTAGTGTTGGTTTTAAAGTTCCATGTTTATGATTCAGTTAATTTTATATGGGTTAAAATAAGTTAAAATCACTTGAGGTTAATTTACAGGTTGCAGTTAAGAAAGTTCAGAAAGAAGTTGCTTTATGTAGAATAGCAGGACAGTTTGATTATATCCTGTTTCAATGTTTATACCTTTTAGGTCTAGTTACCAAAAAAGAGAAAGGTACTTTTAGACTAATACATAATGTGTCGTTCCAGGCTGTTCAATCATTAAATGATGAAATGGATAATGATCTTTTTCCTATTAAATATGCTTCTTTTGATGACGCTTTGGATTGGGTTTTAGTATGCAGGGAGAGAGCACTTAAATGCATTGCAAAAGTAGATATTGAATCGGCTTTTTGTTTGCCGACTATGAATCAAGAATGCTTTAACTCTTTGCGTTTTCAATTAATTGGAGAGTTGTCTTTAATAAATGTTTACCTATAGATAGCTCCTTGCCGTGTTTTTATTTTGAGATTTTTGCTTCTTGGAATGGTTATTAAAATGTAAAACAGATAGATGATTTTCTCTTTATTGGTCAAGCTGGTTCTGTGTGTTTGGATTTATAATGTGAATTTTGAAAAATGGCAGAGGACTTTGGAATTCCTCTGGCTAAAGAGAAAGCTGTAATCCCAACAAACGGTTTACACATTTTTGAGTATAATTATAGATTCTAAGAATATGGAATGCAGGTTACCAGAGGATAAAATAAACAAATTGACGTATATGTTAATAAAGGTACAAGGAGCTGAGAAAGTAACAGTGAGAGATTTACAAACGTTGCTAGGTCTTTTGGTGTTTACACAAGAATAATACTATGAGGCAGGGTATTTACAAGGATAATGAAGATTTAGACAGTTTATTTTGTGTTTGCTGTGAAACAAAGCAAATTGCTGCGTCTAAACTCATACCTAAAGGGTTAACATCCAGAGAAATGTAACCACATCTGCCTAGCTTTGATATAATTTACCCATGTAGCCTTAGCCACAGAAGCCAAAAGCTATTTGTATTAAAGGGTACAATCAATTCGCACAAGTGTGAAGGCACTTGCACTGGCTCTTTTTCTGCGTTTGGTGCCAGCTCCTTGAATCACTGTGAACGAGAAATATCATCAGCTATGCACTGTCCTGAGCCAAGTATTATCGCAATAAGCAAATGTATTGCTTCCACCACACTTTTGTTATCACATTAAACTTTGATTTTTTGTGAGGAGATTTTTCGCTAGTGACATCGCAGAAGATGATTAGCTGAATCAATTTTTGTTTAAAGCTACTGGGTGGTAAACCAGTACTGAATGATTTTATTAGAAAACAATTGCCTAAAGGTTACGATTGAAGAAAGATTTGAGGAAGCCAATTTCTTGTCAGCTTCTTAAGCAACTGATAAATAAATTAATGGTGTTTCATGTTGTGAGTTTTTGTTTTAAAACAGCTTCTCTGTTAGCATTTTTCATTCATTGAGATGGTAACACAGTCTGAATTTAGATTTTCAGGTCTGCAAATTGAGGACATTAATTTAACTAAAAGGAATCTAGCAATTTTTATTAGCAGTTGCAAAACGGATAAGGAAGGTAAAGGAATGTGGGTCCATATTAATAGCATCAATGCTATTGTCCTGTCTAGTGGTTCATTTGCAGGAATTTTTATGTGCCAGGCCAGTGGAACCAGGCCCTTTGCTAATTCATAAAAATGGAACTCCGTTCACCAAATATCAATTCAATTTTATGCTAAAAAATGTTTCTAGAGTTTGGGTCTCGGAAAAAAAAAATTCTCTCATTCTTTCTGAATGAGTGCAGCTACAGTCGCAGCTGATTTAGATCTTTCACCAGAAGTGATTAAAAGGATGGGCAGATGGAAATCCAGCTGTTTTAAACGTTACATTAGGCCTGATTTGATTTAATTTTTTTTTTTTTGTCAATTCTCCGTTTATTGAAGATCATCATGACATTACACAGCATCACAGCAAAGGGAAAGCATAAACATGGTAGGAACAGAGCACCACAATACGGGCGTCAGCGACCCACATGTAAATCGTCTGAAAGGGCAGCACGACAGAGTGCCAAATAGAAGACGGTTACAGACAGTAGCGGATAAATGTGTGTAACATACATGTAGCAATAATACAAGCCTACGGAGCAAATGGAGAATACAGTACCCAAAGAGAGCAATGAGCTCCAGTGCGTGGCAAAACCAAACGGCGGAAGGAGCGGGCCGTGTGACCCATGAGAGACGGGTACTTAGTACATCTAATTGAACCAAACAAAAACAAAACAAAAGACCTGTGTGGCGCGCAGGCTAAAAGGAAATACAAAGAAAAAGTAAAACAAATCAAACCGGAGACCAATTGTGGAGAAATAAGTATTTAAAGACTCAGGACAGAGGGGGGCCCGGGCGTCCCTCCAGGGAAGAAACAAATGAACGCCAATAGAACCACTTGAGTTCCACCGTGTGATCCTGACCCCTGGAGGCGCTCGAAATGACCTCCATCTGGTAGATAAATTCCACGCGGCGGAACCAGGCAGAGACAGAGGGGGGAACAACGGACTTCCAGGAGCGAGGAAGGGTAGTGAGTGCAGCATTAATCAAATGAAACTTAATTGAGCCCTTATAGGCCTGACATGGAACCGAATTGTAATGAAGGAGCATAGCGGCTGGGGTAGCCGTAAACGTAGAGTCCGCCACCTCCCGGATAACCTCGGCCACCTTGTCCCAGAAGGGCCTAATAGCAGGACAATCCCACCAGATGTGGAAGAGGGATCCCGGTTGGGAATTACAACGCCAGCACGTCGGGGGGATTTGAGGGAGAAACCTGTGAAGATCGAGGGGCACCTTATACCACCCGGTAACAATTTTAAACAGGGTTTCCTGCACTCTGCTAGACACGGTCCCTTTGTGGACAATCATGAGCATCCTCTCCCAGTCCTCCAGGGAGAAGGAAAGGCCCAAATCATTTTCCCAGAGGCTGAAATAGTAGGGTTTGGTAACTACCGCCGGGGAGAGCAGGATAGCATATAGAGCAGAGAGTAGGTGTGGAGCTTCCTGAGCCTCAAGGCAGAGCTGTTCAAAAGCAGTGGGTGCGCGAGCGCCACCCCCCAAGGCCCCGGTGGAGGAGAGGAAATGCTGGAGTTGGTGGTACAGAAATAGAGCCATGAAGGAGTTATTTGCGGACCCCGTCAGCTCTGCCAGAGGCTTAAGAGCAGGGCCCCGCGCCACGTGGCAGACTCGAAGAGTGGAGACACCAACCGGCAGGAAAGGTGCCAGGCGGGCCGCGTCATGACCCGGGGCGAAATCCGGGTGACCCGAAATGGGAAACAGGGGAGAGGGATCGGATACGAGACCCCCCGACCGCACAGCATGCCCTAAGGCCTTCAGGGTGGGGCCAATCAAGGGGTGTGGAGCCTGAGAGATGCAGCGCTGAGGGCGAACAATCCACGAGAGAGTGGCAATCGGACAGGACAGCGCGGCAGCCTCCACAGACACCCAGAGACGACGCGCGCCGACAGACCATTCCACCACCCGACGGAGATGGGCAGCCCTCCAGTAGAGTTCCAAGTTGGGGAGGCCCATCCCCCCCAACGTCTTAGGTCTCGTCAGATAGGAGAAAGAAAGTCGAGGAGGTTTGCCCCTCCAAATATAGCGGAGAAAGGCACCGTGACATTTACGAAAATAAGAGCGGGGGAGGAAAATAGGCAGCGTTTGGAAGAGATACAAGAAGCGGGGGAGGACGGTCATCTTGAGGACGCTGACCCTCCCAAACCAGGACACATGGGGGAAGGCCCAGTTGTGGAGGTCAGAAAGGAGGGAGCTCAGAAGGGGATCAAAGTTGAGGGACCGGATCCGGGACAGATCTGCAGGTATAAGAACCCCCAGGTATTTAATATAATCAACCTTCCAACGGAAAGGCATGGTGGTTCGAATGCGGTGGGACAGCTCCGGCGTTAAGCGGAATCCCATCACCTCCGATTTCGAAAGGTTAATCTTATAGTTGGATATACAGCAGAAGCGGTCAAGTACCGACATCAGCGCGGGGAGGGAGCGACCCGGATCAGTGAGCGTCACCAGGATGTCGTCAGCGAACAGGGAAATCGCATGGGAGCGGCCTGACACGTCAACCCCCGCGATGTCCGGATGTGCGCGGACGGCCTCCGCAAGGGGTTCAACCACCAGGAGGAACAAGAGGGGGGAAAGGGGACAGCCCTGCCTCGTACCGTTAGAAAGGGTGACCCGTCCAGATTGAACGCCATTGACTGTAACCCGAGCAGACGGGGAGGAGTACAAAGCGCGAATGCACGTCAAAAACCTAGAGCCCAGGCCAATGCGCTCCAAGACACGAAATAAATAGGGCCAGGAGACCCTATCAAACGCCTTTTCGGCGTCCATCGAGGCCAAGACCAAAGGAGCCCCAGAGTGGTGAGCATGCGCCAACAAATCAATGACCTTGATCGTATTGTCTCGCGCCTCCCTCCCTGGCACAAACCCCACCTGATCCGGGTGGATCAGGCCAGGCAGAAGGGGACAAAGGCGATTGGCAAGGACCTTAGCGAACAACTTGACATCGACGTTGATCAACGAAATCGGCCGATAACTACTACACAGGTCAAGATTTTTGTCCGGTTTAGGGAGCACAACAATACTGGCATCGAGCG
>VKOC01047282.1:0-63084 GCA_009364415.1 Spea multiplicata
GTAGTGGGATTACAGCCTCCATATGCCATGCTACAACCCCCACCCCCCTTACACATCCATGCTATCACACACACACTCACACTCATTCACAAACATTTAAATACTCATTCATTCCATTTATCACACATATTTCACACATCAATCACAAAAACCCTCCCCCACCCCCTTACCTGAACTGCAGATCTCTCACTCGAAGACTTCTGCAGAGGCCCGGCTGTGCGAGCAACTTCTCTGGCCCCGCCCCCAGAGGAAGGAGGGGGAAGAGCGAGATCACCACTCATGGACAGCTGTTTCATCCTTAATGGGACTCGTCAGCATGAGGTTTTGATACTTGCTTAATACTTGAGGCTTGGGGTACCCAAGAAATACCATTACATAAGCCTCAAGTATTAAGCCAGTATCACAACCTCATGCTGACGAGTCCCATTAAGGACGAAACAGCTGTCCATGAGTGGTGATCTGGCTATTGCACCTCTTCCCAAATTTTGTCTAAAGGCTGTCCTGTACAGCGGGCAATTACTATTAAGGGATCTATGTATGAAGTGGATATAGAGGCAAAAGGTTATAATAGATGAGCTTATTTGCATGCGCCTACCCAGAAATTAGTCCTGTCACTGTTTTTTTTTCCACCTCTTAAGGTGCATATATTACTATCCAGTTTTTCCATACTTTGGTTATTATCATTCCCAAAAGCACAGGGAGATGTAATTTAACCAGATATTTTTATATATTGTTAAGCAAACTAAAACTTCTACCTTTGCCTTGTGTCCAATTATTTCCTAGCCGGCTGATCTACTGTAAATTGTGATTAGTGGGCACAATGCCCAAAACACACGCCTTGTATAAATATCTGAAAGTTTTAATTTAAATTATTTTAAATGTAATCTACTCATTCAGAAGGGATTAAACATGTATGAAATATTCACCTCCGAGGTTTAAACTGCAGTACACAGTTTACTTGCAGAACTAGTGACTCATTGTATATTTTTCATTCTTAGATCTCTGTGGGGGATACAGAAACATACATAAACTATAAAACATGTGGGAATTATGTGCCTTTGGTAGTTTTGGGGCAAACATGCAAAGTAATGCCTAAAAAAGAATATTTCCTCACACGCCTGAAAAATCCATTACTGTCTAATTGTTACAGAACTGTATTTTTCACATTCTTCAATATGTAATTTGTAATGCCATTTTTCTAATATAATGTGTAGTTCTATAGTCTAGACTACATATATATATGCTCAAAACAGCAGATGTTCGATCCTCCTTGTGCCTACATAAGATTACATTAAGTAAATTGTCAAATGTGTGCTTAAATTGTACTTAGTTGCCAGCATTTAAAAACTAAAATATTTCAAGGGGCACTTACTGGGCATTCATATAACAAATTGCCATTATGGAGTATAGGGTTAAATGCATCCCTCAACATATATATATATATATATATATATATATATATATATATATATTATGATTTGGAATAATATTGATAAAAATAAATAATTTTGAAATTATGATTTTAAAAATGAATTTGTAAAGAAAAATGTTATGCTCAAAGGAAGACTAGAATGAGAAAGTATGACCTGAGGTTGATCAGGGTGAAATGTACCTTACTTTACATTAACCTCTTTTTGATATATGAAGTGACTCAAAATTTCAAGATTGGAAAAGGGTATTGGGAGATTGCATTCTTTGCCCTGTAACTTCCAAAACTCCTATTGCCTTAGCATGGGGGTATTTTTATGATCTGGAGATGCAGCTGAATACATTTTGATCAGTTTCTCTGCAGTTGCACTTAATTTGCCCAAACCATCCTAAGAAACATAGAAAGGTTGGCGAAAAAAAAAACAAAAAAGAGAATGGGCTTGTTCCAATTTTTGCCCTGTAAAACCACAAGGAAATAGAAAAAAATCTAAATCAGGACACTTACATTAATATATTTTGTCAGGGCCATAGAAAGGGTGAGGCGAGAGAAGCACTCACCTGAGGCGCAGCTGCGAGGGGGCACACAGCCTCCTGATCAGCGGCTGCAGCCTGCAGGACTGGTTGAGGAGATCACAACCCCCCTCTAACTGGCCCAACATTAGGGAGCCCGTGCCCTGTCACTTTAGACCAGGCATGTCCAAAGTCCGTCCCGAGGGCCAATTGCGGCCCGCGTTCCGGACTGATAAGGCCCCCCCAGATAAGTTGCCCAAATATAGATCTGGGTTTTTTTAAAGGCAGAGTGATTTAACACCTGTGTAAGTGTGTAAGTGTGTAGTAGGCAGTGCAGAGGACCCTACTTCAGAGCTGGGCTCACTTTAGATAAGCATTAGTGCCTCGCCTGAGACTTTAAAGTTTCAATGTGCCAGGCTCAGTGGAGTCTTGTTAGTCGAGTTAACCCTTAACTGACTACTGTACTTCTCAGTGAATTGATCCAAATGTAGCAGTTAGATTGATAGATTGACGTTATGTATGAGAGCCAACAAATGACTTCCTTTCTGAATTAGTTGGGAAAAGTCAATTGACACAACAAATGTTTTTGTACCTATTCACCCTTTCAAAACTTTAATTAAATGCTTTGTGTTGTGTTTACCAGATATGTACACTATAACAGCGTTCACCTCCTTAAGATGCTGTAATACTATATTGCAATATAAACTGGTAAATGGTAATAGGTATGTTATCACCTTATAATATGTGATATGTGAACACCTTGCAATCATGTAATGACAAAATAGGCCGTAGATGCACCCAGAAATCAAATTAAAAGCAAATCCGTTTTTTTAAAAAAAGGACTATCTTCTGTGTTTCCAGTTAATTGCATTTTTGCAGGTGATTTTTTTTCCATACAAGAACAAATTCCTTACAAAAATATACTGTCAGTACAGATTTTATTTTAAAAAAGTGGGTCAAAGAAACCATCTTCAACACTATAACTGTGAGCAGGCAGTTTTTGCGCGATCAGGCCCCCTTAGGTGGCTCTGCTCAGGGAGCCGGTTACAAGGGAGATCTCTACTGTTCTCAGCCAGAGCATAATGAAGTGGCACAACCTTTATAGAATGGATTGAAGGCAATACATGCCTTTAAGACAGAGGGCATTGGTATATATGATGTCATATCTTGGTACTCTGGAATGAGGGGTGTGTAGGGGGGCTGCTCTGGGTTCACAGCTGGTGATAGGAATATTTTTTTATTTTGCTTGGGGAGGGACAAATTTTATCACACTACAGTTGATTGAAGGATTTTCCTATCTCGCACTCCCACAAGTTCACACTTCTGGCACAGCCTGTGTGCCCTTTGAGGAATGCCAGATTAAAGTGATATCCAACGTATTTTTTAGTGGAAGAAGTTCAATGATTCATTAAAAGACTAGAAGAAGGGACGTGCATATCCTAAAAAATAAATAATATTTTGCAACGCTACACTACTGGATTTCCCCAATAATTTCCCTTTAGACACAATAGCCATACTGTTAGCAAGGGCCTCCAGCAATGACTGAGTAGGTGTCTGGTAGGTGGTGGTTTGGAAGCTTTTCAATGTAAGGAAGGACATGAGTGGAAGAGGAGGTTGAGGTGGGTTTCACTATATTTCCCTAATATGGACATTTGGTGATACTATGGTTTGTTCTTGTGAATACCCAGTTAATCTGCCTTTTATTAGATCTTTCTTTGTAAAAACTTTGGCTTGTTTTGTCATTAAATGCAATTTAGCAAATCATCTTTGAGTTCTGATGGGCAAGGATCGCTACATCATAAAAGATAACTGAAATTATGTATATTCTGAGACTGAAGATAATATAGAATCTAGTTATCCATAGCACCCAGTATCTGTCATATTGGGCAGAGGTTAGCTATGCATGGGCAAAGCTAAAATCAAGTCTTTTTCAGACGGATCGCTGCTAAATACACGGTGCTCTAGAGGCTAGGCATATGCCTATTGTGACTGGTAGGACACCTCTGATTGCATATGTATTCCATCCTGCATTGGTGCAACAGTGTTATGACCGTTTGGGAGTTGTTGATTGTGCTGGGCACTGCTTGATGTAAAATAACAAATATCTCAAAATTATATCATCTGCAGCATGTTAAAGGGCTATGTGTTCCATGTATAAACAGAAACAAAGGTTGGAATACGGCACTCAGTAGTGAGATGGTGCACGAGCCGGGGTACCACCAAGTCCTTCAATAAATCCAAAAATAAAGAAGCAGAGGCTCAGCACTCAAATGGCAAGGTGAGTTAATTTTATTTTGAGTGCTGAGTCTCTGCTTCTTTATTTTTGGATGTGTTCCATGTAGTCTCACCAACAAAGATCAGTTTTTGTGCATGCATGCATGCAGGGATCCTTGTTGAGTTAACACTGGAGCTGGCTGGTAGTATGTGGGTGCAGCCAGCAGAAGATGTGTTTGGCCAAACATATGTCCTGCATTCTAAGTAGCTGGGGGCAAGGGAAAGTATCAAATGCATATGGAGAAAGTCTGCAAAATGCATTTGCAACAGGCGCCACACAAAAAAGTAAAAGGGCCACCAACTCAGCTATCATGGATTCAAGAGCATATTATGGAAGCAGTGTCCCTTTAATTTGCATTGAACTTAAATATTCAGTAACGGTTTTCCAAAATTATGCTATGAATGCACAACAAGAGTATTTTTTAAGTAGATTCCTAATTGTCCATAAATACTTAAGGAGAGCAACAACAAGCACCCCTAAGGATAACTATTAGTTCTACTCCCAGAAGCATTATATCCAGCAAGCAGTGTTTGCACAGAACAATGTACGTATCAAGAATATTTTCACCCCAAGGATTGTAGCGTGTGCTTATGCGTGAAAAAAAATCTCAATTGCTAATCAAGTTTCCTTACATCAATTTCCCTGTAGTTTAACAGAGCTAAAGAACAGAATATACTTTTTTTTGCAATCTGGGAATTTTGATGTCTTTTTCCCATACTTATGAATGGATTACACCCATTGATTAAAAGCAGCTCCTATAATAATATAAAAGTTTGTTTTAAAGGATGCTCTCTGATGCACTCAGCTCTTACTGTACCAAATCATTATTTAATCGTTCCCAAATATGTATGAATATATGTATGAAGGGCCCACTCCCTGCTTGCCTCTTCCAATCGTTTATTGAATTGTTCGCTTACCTTTAAGTCCTTAAATAATGACTCCCAAATCTCTCTCACTGATAGAAATACTGCCCCCTATGCTATATATTTGCCCTAGGATTTGAATTTTTACATTTATCAACATTAAACTGCAGCTGCCATACTCTCTACCATTCTTCTAATTTCTTTACTACTGTCTGCCTTATCCATTCAACTATTTTTACATCAAAACCCAAACACTATGTATCTACATACAAAGCCATCAACATTAAGATATTTAACAATCATTTCCTTTAGCATTTTCCATTAAATTCCCAACTACTATTTTTACCAATTTGCACTACAATTGCTCTCTTTCCCACTTTTATTAAAAAAAAACATGTTTTATTGAGTCTTTTTTTTATTGAGTATAAAAATGAAAGAGCCCATGTACTCAGTCTTTAGTATTAAAACAGTTTGAATGGTCACTGTTACTTTCATGCTTCAAGAGCGAGGATCATGGGAACTGCAGTTAACCACAGCCAAATAATTTGTTACAACGTGTTTGCATATTACAAACAATTCTAACTTCAGCTCCTAATTTACCTGTCAAAAATAAGAATAGTCAGTGCTACTAAAAGGCCTGTTATTTTTAACGACTTTTTATGCTGTATTGAAAACAGTATTAGAGAGCTCAAACATTTTGTCATCTATCATGCACTTAGCGAGAAGAGTCATTTGCGATGCTGTGAGTACAGTGTGTGCAGTAACACATCAATTATGTTGAAATGACTGCACACTTTTCGTAAATGGCTCTGCTTTAAATAAAGCAGAATCATCTGTTACAGCTTTAAAACTCTTATCACTCAATGCAGGCACACGAGATACACACTGTTACCTTATGCCAGTGCCATTATTGAAAAGGTTCCATTTTAAATCATCTAAACATTCATGAGAAAGGAACAATGTGGAATATTCTCTTCTTGACATGTTTGCAACACATTCCAACCATCAACTGAACCAGGGGCCACATGGCCAAGATGTCTAACAATGCAAACTTTTATATAGAATACAACATTGGCCTAGTATAAGCATTTCCAGGAATACCCCCCTTAATAGTTCCCTACCTCTTCCCTGATAAAGGATTGCGAGGTTGGGATAAATGTGTTCAGGGGGTAAGCCTGTGCGCAACTTGATGCAGATGGGGCTAGTTGAAGAACACAGCAGTCCCCACCTACCTAGAAAAGGGCTGACCTGTAGGCCCAATGATCACCTCAGATACCTTGGACCTCCAAGGAGAAAGAAGTAGGCTAAATGGATGTCTTTTATAGCATTATGCTTTTTTTAATTCAATTTAAATTATGTTACAATTGAGAGTATCACGTACGTGCAGGAATTATAATATATATGTGGCGCCCTCCACAAATATTGGCACCCTTGGTAAATATGAGCTTCAGAAGAAGTACTTCAAAGAGTACACAACATACTCTGCTCTGATGGATTACAAACAATGATGAACACAACACAGGTTTATCCACAAAAAAAGATAAAAATATATATATGGCACAATTATTGGCGCTACTATGAATTCATATGAGAAATATATTGATATTTTACATTTTTTAATACACTTTGTCACTAGCGACATGACGTTGTTCAACCATGACTGTTTGTTTAACAGGTTTATAAATATTAGCTAACACATAGCAAGACCAAGGACTATAGATGTGATGTGCGGCAAAAGGTTGTTGAGCTTCACATAATGGGAAGAGGCTATAAGAAAATCGCAAAGGCATTAAAATGCACATTTCCACCACCAGTGCAGTAATTGAGAGGTTCCAGTCAACTAGAAAAGTTCTGAATCATCCTGGAAGAGGACGTGTGCCTATATTGTTTCAACACATTGTGAAAAGGATGGTTCGAGTGGCCAAAAAATCTCCAAGGATCACAGCTGGAGAATTGCATAAGTTAGTTGCGTCTTGGGGTCAGAAAGTCTCCAAACCTATTGTTATGATACATTGTATCTGTTGATATTTCATAAGCATCTGACTGCCTCTGCCAGGAACCAGCCAAAATATACATTGAAATCAACACAAAAATGGTCTACCACAGCCATCCCAGTCCCCTGACTTGAAACCCACAGAAAACCTGTGGGGTGAGCTGGGCCATGTATACTCCAACCTCATCAGGCATCATAGGAGAAGATTCAGAGTTGTAATCTTGGCAAATGGGTGCCAATAATTGTGCCATACATATATTTATTTATTTTGTTTCTTTTAGATAAATCTGCGTTGTGTTTGCAATTGTTTGATATCCATGAAATCAGAGAATGTTGTTAAAGAAAAAATCAAAAGGTGCCAATACTTGTAGAGGGCATTATATCTTCTAAAAATTAGCATACACAATTTCTGAATTCCAACCATTCTGACTGTAATACCCTACATTTTTTTGAGGTCCAGCTGGTGACCCATGGGTAATATTTAGCCTCTGAAAGCTTTATCCTGTTCTGAATAAAGTGTGTTTTCATTATTTTACAGAAGTAAAGTAATGGCATTAAAGCCAACAGGTCTGGACTGGCAATGCCATGATGGCCCTGGTAATTTACGGCTGGCCTTTACTCACGTAGCCACACGCATTTACCTGGCTGACCACAACAACCCCCCCCCCTCAATGCACTGGGGTTCTTATGTATATACCTATGCGTATGTGTGTATATAATCTGCCATTGAAAAGAACATGACAAATCCTCTTTTTCACATTTTGTTGTTAATGAAAGCAATTTTTCTTCGAAGTGCTGTGATAGCCACTAACCTGTTTTAAGTGATTTGATAAAGTGCTGCTTTTAGCTGAATTTAGTTCTCTTGTGCAGCCTCTTCCAACAAGTATGCTGTGAAAGCTTTCGAATCGACTGAGTCGGCGTGAACCTCCTGGGATTGACTATTATGTGCTTCACATCATTCTGTCTTTTACTGCTAATCACCTGCCTAGAAAATACAACATTTTAAGGTTCAAAAGTTCTTTTCTTAAATAACTATGAATTAAGCTCATTTCCCCAGCTGCAGTCCTTTAGTTTAATTTGTATAAGGCGAGACGATCAGTTGAAATTGCTTAAAAAAACAAAACAAAACAAAAATCTATTCCTTTTTTCGTGACATGGTGGACAAAGCCATGTAGCCTTATAGAGAAATAATACATATGCAGCATATGCAGTATGTTCTACTTCCATTAGGTTGATAAAATCTTAAATGTGGATGCTTATGGAAAATCAAAAATAAAAGAAGAAAATACAAGTGAATAACTCATTCCTGTATAGAAGCACTAAAATGAAGTTGTTTTCTTTCTTTGTTGCATATACGTATATACAGTGATTCTTTTATTCATCTTCTTTAGGAATAGGGGATCAGCTATAAAGGAACCACTGAAATTATAAAAAATATGTTCATTTTTATTTTTTAGGTGTGGATTTGTGTCCTGGTAGATATTTGCTGTCATAAAAAATAGTAAAGCAGCATGCTACAAATACCAGTTACAAATACACTAAAAGCGCGGTGTACTTTTCTGTGTTCCAGTCTCAGTAAAAGCATCGTGTACGGTTAAAGCTTCATACTACACTTTAAAAGCATTTGTTTATAAAGTTCTATATAGCACACTAAAACCAGTGTGCACTATACTTTACAAGTACCGTGCAGCGTTCTATACTACACACAAATTGCTTTCAAATTAGAGTCATTTATATCTCTGCTGATATCACATTGGATTTAGGGAGTTTTGTATTGATCTTACCTAAAGACATCCTGATGACCAGAAGTTAATACGTGTTCCTGTGTTCATCCCAAATACCTTACATCAGCTGTTCTTAATACTTGTTGTTGGAGCTTTTCCTGTCAATGCCATCTTATAATTTCCTTTCCAGGTAATTTCATTAATGGTATTGCTTATACTGCCAGATGAATTGATTTTTGAGGAATAAAATAGAGAATATCTGACAGAGGTCACTCAAGATAAGTGAAGGTTGCATTATCTAACCCTGTTAATGACGCTGGATGTCCGAACTACATACCCATATGAAACATAAGTTATTGGATGGGCAGATGTGATCTTGATTGGCATTATGTATTAATGGCTTTATTTTCCAGTGTGGAAATTGGCAAACTATTTACAGAGTGCAACTATAAAACAGAAACGTTTAACAGAAGTCATCTCAGGTGTATCAGCTGCAATATTTCCAGTAGATGCATGCAATTGAATGCTTTTCGGCTGACATTAGTTGAGAACATTGCACTAAAATTAAACATTAAGAACATATTATCCAACCGCATGCATCCACTTTCAGGAAACTATTAATGTGTTCTGCTTGTTAGAGGAAGCAACATGGTAGGTGGCTTTTAAATTTTATGTTTTAAAATTGTTTTAAGGATAAATGAAAACAAAAGTACACATTAAGAATAACATTGAGCAAATCTGTTTACCTAATTTATGAGTGACAAATGAAATGTTTGGAAAAGCATCTGTTGTGCATAAGCCATTCTAAAAATATATAAGCTATAGTAACTTATAGTCATCCTGCTTCCTCTCCCCGGAGTGCACTGCTAAATGAGGCCTAGATTAAAAGAAATGCACCTATGCTTCTAGACTCTAGAGGGTTCAAAATCACAGTACAAATGGAAAGAGTTCAAAATACAGGATATTGGTCTCTCAGGACCAGGGATGCTGGGCCATTCTGGATTTGTGGAGCAGGAATGGTAAAACTCTAAGGACAGGGCAACCTGACACCCGAGTCTCCAACTCTTGGTGGCTCTCTTTTAGAAGCCATAGGCCATCTGCGGGAGACATTTGATACCTGTTATGATCACATACCAAAATCGGACCCTTTATGCAAAGATAGAGCAGTTCACCCTTTTGAAGTGCTCTTAAACCAAACTGGGTCAGAATACCAGAATTCAACGTAAACAGGAAGAATCTGGGTCAGGATACCAAAAATCATATATGTGAGAATACGTTTGGAACAATGCACAGATGACATCATGACAAGTGTTAAAATAAGCTAGCTGAGTGATTAATGGAGTCATGGACGAGGAAAACCTTATATCTGGCTTCTCATAGGGGTAGGCTTAGAAAGCTAGGAAGGAGAGAAGGATTGTGAAGGACCGCTGTAATCACCAGGGTGAATTCTAACACTACCTAGTCCATTGAAAGAAGCTGGTAGATGAGTCTCTGGCAGGTAAATCTTAAAGATAAGGAGCAGCAGCACAGTCCACATGCAAGGTGGTGCCATACATGGAATATATGAAAGTGCCACCCACTGTCAGAAACCATGTTAAAAGTAGTAGAACAACAACAAATTCAGTTACAATACCATACAAAACAACCAGAAAGCAGTTAGGATCAACTGAGTATTTAAAGGCCACTGATAACTTACGATTAGCATGTGTGCCAGGAATAAGTCCAGGACAGGTAAATAAAAATTAAGCACACGATCAAACTGGCCAATTAGCCTCCTGGTGACTACACGGATAGGGTACAGGGGCATTGATGCATCCAGTGGGGTTTTGTTTTTGCTTCATTTTTAACCCTCCACCACACTTACTATTAATGGGATGGGTTGAGGGGAAGGCACAAGACAGGGTCTGTGCATCCCATAGGCTAATGAGGGCTGAGCCCTACTAAAGTATTGATGTAATATGTTTGTAATAAAAACTGTGGAATCAGATGTTCTTACTGTATACATTTGACTACTTTTATTTAACTATTTCAGGTGGATTGAAGGATGCATAGCACAGCAGTGAGACACTCAATTGTCATCAGTTAAGAAGGGATAAGGTTGTTGCTGCTGCTGCTGCATATGGCTATTAAGACACAACAAATCCCTAGAGCAATACCTGCAATTATGCACAATACAGTGTATGGGGCAACCCTGAATAAGTACCCTCCTAACAACGGAGATTGTTTTGAAATGCTTCATTGATGAAATCTCTCTCTGAAGAGTAGCGAGATGTCTCTAGGGCCCACCATATGCCTGTACTGACTTCCTGTTCGGAGAATGAGCACTACAATAGACTATTATCTGCTTAGAAGCGGCACTATTCCACATACAAGTACAATGGGAAATCTTTACGAGTTTCATTTCAATCTTGGACCACAATCTCTCTTGCTGCCTGGAAATGCTTGTGAAATACATTCTGTGTAGTAGAATAGCCTTTTGATTAGAAAAACAATCATTTTTCCATAACTGCAAAATATATTGTTTCGGTTTCCGTTGTGTATCGTCAACAAATCTTCTGCTTAAAAATGTTCTATTCCAATAAGCCATTCATTCCCATCAATAAAGGGATTGTGTGCATATGGATAGATTTGTTTTTTTCATAATGCCACCATAATATATACGATTTCTATGCCATGCCATGAAGGCAGTCGATATTTCTGGATTCTGCCATCTCCCAAAGCACTCTTTTAATTGGGGAGGCTGAATGGAACATTTAAAAGTTTCAACATTTATATTTATGATGCAAGTTAATTACAGATTTATGTGAATATTCTTGCCAAGTGACAGCTCCATCTGCGGTGGTGAATTTTAAGCTTTTTGTCAACAGATGACAATAAGCATTCACAGTGAGAAGAAAAACAGAAATGATCATTATCTGAAATCTGAATTTGCTAAGAGAGGTGTGGGAGCATCTTGTAATACAAATCCCCCTCTGTTTACACAGCATCTCATTCCTAGACAAATGAATGGTGAATGCACTGAAATGTGGATTTTTAAAATATTTTTTACATAACAAATCTGCTGTACAAATGTATTTTTTTTAGTGAATTTGTCACTCTACAAGATGCTACATGTAACATATTAGCTAAACCGATATAATGTTGTCTCATGTATAGTGTATACACATACACATTAGAGGTTGCTAAGCAGAAGGGGATCATGAGGACCCATTACCAGAGGGATTGAAAGCAGTTGTTTTTTGTTCACATTGGCTTCCCTAGCCTTACTTAAAATAATATCAGTGTTCTATGATACACATTATCCGGTCACTTGTTAACAGTTTTTATGCACAGATGCTGGCACTGAATCGCAATCCCCCTGCAGTAGACCAGAGGCACATTATTCCTTTAACTGCTATAGCTCAAAAAACTAGAATAAATATTGTCAGTGACAATATTTGGATAATGTAATCTCGTTTTCTCTGCCTGATCTGCTTTAAGACCTGAAATCTTTCATGGTCCTTCACCTTGTCTTGTGTTCAGGATAGTCTTATGCCTATTTAATGTATACTGCTAGGGAACTGTGCTGGCGTAGCACAGCCTCCACAGACTTTCTTAAAAAGCACTGTGCATCTTTAAGACACAGCGTGCCAGGATGTGATGTCATTAACTATTAGCTTTTTTACTCATTATAATTACCGTACATTGATATTTTTTTTACCATTATGGCAATAGCCAAACATGTGTTGTGTAAACTGTCAAAGTCATCTTGAGGTATGCAAATTCTGTAGTGGTTTACTTTTACACCTATATCAATATATATATATATATATATATATATATATATATATATATATAGTTCTGTTTATGTCCGTTATAGCACTGAATGGACTGTAAGAATCCCCTGGCTTTCTGTTGCATTGGTCAAACACAGAAAGGATGTTCATCAATAATTTACAGAATTGTTATTATTTATTTAGAACGTGTCAGTATACGGTGCAAGTCATGTCAGGTCAGGCCAATGTGCATAGGAAGTAATATTTTAAAATATTTTCTGTAAGGAGCCATGCAAACACTGTCCAGAAATAAAGAAGGACTGAGTATCTAACATATGTGTGGCATATATATATATATATATACATGGCATTCAAAAGTATAACAAAAAACTAATCCGCGTTATTTTAATACTAAAAACTGTACCGGCTTCAACAACTGGTGCATTAAAATAAGCTTTTATATTATTTATTTGTACTGTCAAGTTTGTCAACGTAAATTCAAAGTGTGTCAGGTCAGGAAAAAAATATTGAAAAAAAAATCATGCTGGCCCCTCTAAGGGGCTGTGAAAAGTAGAGATGTTGGGAGTATAGTGATGATCAGGGGCATCTCTACACTAACCCATACATTTATATAGCCACTCTAACACCATAAACATACATACATTCATACACACATACCCACCAACACTTTACACATGCATGTATATGCACAGTCTTACAGCATACATATACAATTACACATACATACACAGCCACTCCAACATTATATACTTCCATATGCATACAGACACCATTGTAACATATTGTATGCATATATACACACACAGCCCGTCCAACACCATACACTTATACATACATACACATAGCCACTCTAACATCATCCTACTGTAAAAGTGATTTTCCCATTTGTATTAACTCTGTTTCAGTCATTAATTCAAATAAATTTGAGAAATAATAATTTCATACTTGTATGGATGTTTTTTGGTTTTTTAACTATGTGTTTTCATATGTATCATATTTATGTGTAATGTTTTTTTTAAAAACAAAAACAAACCATATACTTTAAAACGCAGGGTTTGACCTTATTCTAAGCAAAATATTGAGTCCAGAGCCTGACAAGTACGGTATGCCCAAAACGGGCACCATGAAATATGGGGCTTGTATTCAATTATTTTCAGGGCTTGTTTTAATTCCAAGTCCGTCCATGCCCTCTACTACTCAATAGAAATAGATTGTAAATTAGCAAGAATTCTCCTTCTTTACCAGTTTTTTTTTAACGTGTGGTTATATTATGATCATTTTAAATATTTTAATATAATTAAATATTTTCAGTGTCCCCTATTGTAACGGAATCTGCTGATGAATTTATATCTGTATATGTAATCTAGTCGCTTCTACACTTAACTACAGGAGATATCTGTTTTGTTCTAGCAATAAAGTAAACATTAACAGAACTACACATCCAAAATATTTATAAATTACCCGTATCTCATCCTTAAGAGCTGCTGGCTGCTTAACTTTCTACTGGATGTTTCTACTGACTCCTCTTGTTTAAGTATATTATGCAAATTCTAAAGTGAATGATACCCAAAATGATTAAACTATTAATGAATAAAGGAGATAATTGCAAGCATTTAAAAGACCAGACTGGATTATCAACGGAACAGACTCATGCAATTAGCTAACAAATGGTACTATAAACACGGATGAAGAATCTTTAATGCCTTATGCATTCAAAGCAAAAATAAACATTGTGAAGAAATGTCCATTATATAGTGATTCTGCAGATTAAACATAGAGTTCAACTGAACCATTACAAAAGAAGGATATCTTAATTAAGCTCAAATATACTCTATTAGTCCAAAGTAATATGAACTGTCACTGGGTAGGTTAATACATTTTTTTTAAAATTAGTATTTGGCTTCAATATAACATTTAAGCAAGTACTGACCCAAGGAACTATATAATGTATCTGAAAAGGTCATGTCAATGTTATTTATGCTCCTACACGCGCTCTGCAATACAATTATATCAGGTTTGCCTTTGATAGGGCGATTATTTACTGTAGTTATTTAGCAAAGGTTAAGCTTAAGTAGTAGAGGGAAAAAATATTTTTGGAGCAACTTGTGCTTGAATTAAGGGCACTTACGTTAAAGCTTGCTGTGCTAATTCACTTGTTTGCGTAAATCTTGTATGACTCCTACAGGAATCTTTGTTGAGTAATTTAATTTCTAGGCAACAATCCACACACACACACACACACACAAAAATTATAAACAAACTTAGGCAATTAATTTTGGCATGTGCCCAAGTGCTGTCATCTGAGTGCTTCTGGTAGAAATGAAAGCTTCTCACAGCTTGGCTCCAACTTCTTTCCACACTGCCCATACCAAGTCAATTTGTCTTGCTTTGACTTAAAAAATCAGATTGCAGAATCGCCAGGGAGGTCATTGTATTTCTTGCCTTTTAAGATGATCGGAACGGTACAAACAGCAGAAAATAAATCCAGCTATGGAACAAGTTTTGCTGCCAGAGCTGAGGCAATTTATAACATCTTCTCATATAATCTGATTAAAAGCGTGTTAACTCTTTCAGTACCACAGTGCATGACATAACACCTGTCCCTATGTAAATTACAAATATTTTTCAGATGCCCTGATCCTATGTATGACGTATGTAGAAAAGATAGTCTATGATGGAACAAGGGAAATATTTAACATGGTTTATTAGATAAATCAATATTTAAAATAAAGAGTATCAACCAGGTACCACATACATATTTAGAGTGCACTCTAAATGGGCACCTCAACCCTCCAGATATAACAATGGATCTATACTAACTAATACTGCTTCTTCCTGGACAAGTCTCTATTCACAACACTTTATGGTTTATTTACTTAACATAGAGTTACGGTATATAATTCATTAGATCTTATGACAAAATGAGTTGCATCCTTAATGATCTGTCCCAGGCAATCTGGGACATGTGGTCACTCTACTGTTATGGGATCTTTAATGACCATGTCAGCTGATCACTGGCATTGTAATCAGGAATTGAGAGCTAAAGAGCCCAGTTTCCTAATCCCTTTGAGGTGAGCTGTAGACTGTAGTCAGGTCCAAAGTGAGAGGATGGATAAAAAGTTGCTCCCTCTGAAGAAGAAACAAAAATTAGTAAAATAATGAAAACAATTACAGTGGAATTTTAAAATTGAGGAGCATTATGTCCCCTCAAAATATAAAGGCCCATGTATGTGGGGGTATTACTGTTTTTACATAGTTACATAGTTCATAGTTCAAGGTTGAAAAAAGACCTAAATCCATCAAGTTCAACCCTTCTACCTAACCTTCCTATTCTTGATCCAAAAGAAGGCAAAAAAACCCCCTAATTAAGCTACTTTGAATTCTACCATCAGGGGGAAAAAAATTCCTTCTTGACTCCAAGAGGCAATCGGATTTCTCCTTGGATCAAGAAGCTCTAAAATATTAATGTTATTCTATTTATATCCCTGTATGTCATGCCTTTCTAAGAAAATATCGAGGCCCCTTTTGAAGGTATCTAATGTATTGGATAACACCACCTCCCTTGGAAGCGAATTCCATACCTTTATTGTCCTCACTGTAAAGAATCCCCTCCTTTGTCGTCTATGAAGCCTGCGCTCTTCCAGTCTCAGAGGGTGACCTCTTGTTCTTTGTACATTTCCGTTAATGAACAGGTCACGGAAGAGCTCCCTATATTTACCCTGCATATATTTATATAATGTTATCATATCCCCTCTGAGACACCGTTTTTCTAGCATATATAATTTTAACTTTTACAGTCTCTTTTCATAACTAGTATCTCCCAATCCCCTTATTAATTTCGTAGCCCTCCTTTGCACCTTTTCTAATTCCATAGTGTCCTTTTTAAGGACCAATGCCCAGAATTGTACCGCATATTTAAGGTGAGGTCTTACCAATGACCGGTAAAGAGGCAAGTATAGTTGGCTTAGTCTTGCATACCACCAACACGCAAAGCTTAATGGTGGTCTCATTGGTGATCCCTGCTGGGGTGGGGTAACACATCTGTGCATGTCTATCCATGTCAAGAAGCTTCCTGACTATACTGAAACTCTACTTATGTTGATATGCCTTTTGCATTGATGGATTACTAAGGAAGATGGAAGAGCCGTTAAAACATGCAAGGCGTGGGTCATACAATTATTCACAAGGGAACTGTGACACCTAAAACATTAAGATCCACTGGACTAATGTCTTGTTACAGATCCAGTGGCACAGAACTCCTGCGGTTTGTTCCAGAGACTATGGGAATCTGCTGATTAGCATTTGATCGCTAGCAAGGGAGAGAGGTGTTTGACTCCATATTTATTTTGGGACTAGCCCTGCCTATATGAGCAGGGGGCCCCACTCCCTAACACAGTACTACCCAATCACACATCCCATAAGGAGTACGTCTTTAAAAGTCTCCAAAAGTCTTGAAATCTCAAATGCATCTTACTTTATGAATGTTGGGCCACTGCCTAGTCACCATCTTATGGATGCCAATTATGTAACAGCAGCACTACAACTGCAACTTTTGGGGTTCTTCCCAAGTGTTATAGCAGGTCCAGATGTGGACCTCCTTGCTCACTTGTTCCTTGAGGAAAACCAACTGCGTCTCAATGATGAGACCCACGAAGGCCAAAACAAACATCTGTGAGTTAATTTTTGCAGAGGAAATTTACCTTGCATTTCTGTTATGGACAGTTGTGCGCTGAATTAGATTTATATGCCAGTGAAGATTTTTTATTTAGATTGGCAAAACGGAGCTAAAATTTAAGACCCTCCTGTCTGTTCTTGGTTAGGCTAGTCTTATATAATTGTGTGTACAAATGTTTTATTAACTAGTCTTCAGTATAACACCCCCAAAAATATGAACTGTAATAATTTTAGCACATATTGATTTTTTGCCTATAATCTCTGAGGTTATGCTGAAATATGTAGGAAACATTTTTAATTTTCCTCCATCATGGGTAAGATTTGGCTTTTTTAACATATGTCAAGTTGCCAGGGAAATGCAGAGGCTCCTTGCCCAGCTCGGCTAAGAAACACATGTGTCAGTTTGTCAGCTGGGAGGAAGCATGTGGGAGGAAATTATTGAAAGTGCAATTGTTTCCATGGTGACAGAAGGAGGTTGTGTTTTTTTATGGCATGTTTTTACAGTGTATGTGATATGCTAAATAATAATAATGACAGAGTAATAGTAAAAAAAATAACAAAAAACACTCAATACAAATCTAAAAAAAAAAAGAAAAAATATAAACAGGTTTTTTTTTTTTTTTAAATTTTTACTTTAGGGTGCTATATTGAAGAAAGAAGAGTCCTTTTCATTAAAAGAGTAATTTTCATCTCGTAAACTTGTCATAGTCTTGGCACCGTAGCTTATACAGTAGTCATTGTTAGGGAGTTCTCTGGCAGGAGTTTGTCAAGATAACAAATTACTCCGGGTAGTGAATGCACATTCTTATTCCTTGGTGAATTTTCAATGCCGACAGCTAATACATTGCATAAATGATGCAATTTTTGTGTGTCAAAAGACTTCTAAAAGAGCACATTTTTCCATTTACACGAACATTTGTCATCATTCTAGAAAATGGCAAATACTCATGTGCAATGGTATATGATTGACAGATTTGCTTTTCTGAGTGGAGTGAAGAATATGAACACCCTTCTTTCAATTCTTTTTAATGTATACATTTATTATCTTAATAATATTATCTTGAGGACTAATTGATATTTGATTTCTTTGCCCCATTTTAATTTGCATAGTTTTTTCATTTCAGACTCTCAGTTGAGGCCCTCAAGGAAGATCTATCCTGTGTTACATAGTACTTTTGGGCTTATTCACTAAATGAAGAGTTGTAAGAGTGGTTTGCAGGAAAATTGTGCTTTTAACTCCGTAACCTCACAATGCTTTATACTGTAGAGGGCTAACCCCAGTGAGCTTATTCTGCTTGGTCAGAGCTATATAATAAATAGTTAAATCAGTGAGCTTTTGATTACTTTTCCATTAAATTATGCACTATGCAGGGTCAGCTTAGCCCGTATTGCTGGAGAAGTACTTACCCTTTATAATGAAAAAGTGAAATAAGAAGTTGAAAACAAAACTGCTAACTCTCTGGTGAGTTTATTCACTAAAATGAGAGTTGACAAGAGAGTTTGGACCTACCAACACTTTTTATTAATAAAACATTGTATGGAATTTGCATTAAGGTTTTGCCATGTCTCCCAGTTGGAGCTCAGATGTTGTGAAATGAACTGTAAACGAGAAATAAGTAAAACATTTTGCTTACTACAATACAAACATACTATACTGTAACTTATTCTAAAATGGGAACATTGCATTGTAGGTACCTATGCACGTACATACAGCCCACTCGCAGTATGGCATGTGTATGTGTGTTATATACAGAAAACAGAATATCATCCAGAATATCATCCAGCCTAAAACACCCAGTAAATAAATATATTTCATAAAAATAAATCTATTTCAGGGGAGAAATTTTGGTGACAAGTAAAATCCCAGGCACTGATTCCCATTAAATCCCTTATTTTATGGGTTGCAATTACCGCAGCAGACTCTAAAAGCTATGACAACTGCCCTGACCGGAAAAAAGATCCAATTCAGTGTGGCAACTATAGGCCAATCTCACTGGTAGGTTACTAGAGCATGGAGTTAACTACTTCTTACCAAATGGGGACTTTCTGTCACCCACTCTCACTTACATACATGGTTAATGCGATTAGATCGCTAAAAGTGTTTTAAGAGACCAGCATTTTTTATGAAATTGAAATTATGCAAATTCAATAATACATTTTGTCCAAATGTTAATTTCTGATCCAATTTTTTACATTTTCAGCAGCTACTGATTTTCTTTACTTCTTACCTCACCTTCTTTCATTAATAGATAAGATGAGCTCTACTTCCACGGCAGGAAAAGGGACCTTTACAACAACAGCCATGGGGAAAAATGGTGGGTATTATACATCATTATTCTGTTAACAGTAGACAGGGGAAATCATGTTAATTACTTACACAATGGAGTCCCCTTTGTTCTGGCTCACTTCTCGCAGTGAATGGGTGCTGGAGGTGTCAAGGTGCAATTTGAGATATTATTTTCATACGGTGGGAGTGCCTACAGAGCTTTTAGTCAGCTATTACCAAGGTTAACCAGTAGACTGATCACAACCAGATCCCCTACTTTCTGGGAGTTGATATGCAGTGTGTAGTTTATCCATGGGGACCTGGACTAGAGAGTTACCAGCCAGAGCTACCAGGTGGCTTTGCCTTGGTATCCTTGGACACAATTCATGACCTTTTATTATTACTATTCTTAATTAATTTATGTTAATTGTATATATTACCTTCTTCAATTATACTAGAGGGTGAATAGTCCAGTGGAGGTGGTGAAACAGACGGACCTTTGCGATAAGCCCCAACAAGTCTAAGCGCTAATTGCTAGTGGTGATAGCTATAAAGAGGGATATGTAGGGGTGTAGATGGTGATAGCAGAGAGATGTAGTGGACCGATAGGGTGGTAGGTGATGATTCTGAGGAAGAAGCAGTAGTGCACTTTTGGAGGTGCTGATAGATGTAATGTGTTTACAAGGAGGAAGGGACAGCAAAAGGAAAGCAGAAATAGATATGAAAAGGAGGGTGAGGGACTGAGGGGATGTTGAGGGTTATTTAACGGAAACCTGCAGCTTGATAATGTTCCTTTACACATAAAACAAAGTTATGCGCAATGGAATTGTATGTTTTGCTTACTGATGCAGCAAGCAATAGTAAAGGACAGAGGAGGACATACCTTGTGGACATTTTAAAGTATCTGATAGAGAAGATGGAACGTACCGTATTTCCACATGTATAAGACAAACCTTTTTGAGAAGAATTTGTGGTCTAAAAATTGGGTGCGTCTTATACAGTGGTGGTAGTTTTTTTTTAACTAAAAAGGGGACCTGCTGCTTACCTGTTTTGCTCAGCAGCGTCTCTTGATCTGCTGCGGCTGCACAGGAACCCAGTGGAATCACGTGAATGCACATCGCATTACATGACTCTGCTCAGTTCCTGTTCGAGCAACTCAGAGGGAAACAGCGGCCCCCATGGAAGTCTGCGAGCAGCAGCAGAAGATCTGCAGTTCATGTAAGGTGGGGGAGTAAATCTATGTATGTATATGTGTTAGCATGGATCCGTGTGTAGGGGGCACAGGCAGGCTGTAAGTGATGTGCATGCAATGGCTGCCTGAGCATGATAGGAGTGTGATTGCTAGCAGCTAACATCAATCACACTCATATCATGCCCAGGCAGCCAGCACAATAACTTTATGTAATATTTTTTTTTACTTTCGCCCCCCCAAAATAGGGGAGCGTCTTATACGGTATTCCAAAGGAAGCCCTTTAAAAGCTTTTGTGTAGCTTTTGTGTAGCGTTTATTGGGATTAAGTGGAACATTGTAATGACCCAGGAAGGTGATATATGGCTTAAGTGATCATTTCAAAGGAATCTTTGTTTATCAAAATAAGCAAAGAATAAAAATACAGAAATCATTTCCATTGTGTAATCTGAGAGATTAAAATTCAGGGTACAAGCAATTACATTACAACCTAAGGTCGTATTTATAAAAAACACTCCAGGACTAATAGTGGATAGTTTAAAAGCAATATTGTGTGGGTTTGCACAGGATTTTTTTTACATTTAGAACTTTGACCTACAAGTGTTGATTATAAATATGTTTCTGCATAATAATTATTATCCAACTTGTAAACTGCTGATAAACAAAGCCCTCAAATGTAGTTTGTAAGCAATCAGGATTTTGTTTAACCCCTTAATGACAAAGCCCGTATATGTACGGGCTCAAAATGCATTGTTTTCAATGGGTTTAGGGATCACCCATTGTCCTTAAGGGGTTAAAAAATGTATTAACCAAAAAACTGTTTTCATTTATTATCTTTTGGGATTATGGCTTTTAGTTTGCCCCATGCCTTTTCTCACACCTTTGCTCACAAAGATTCTGAAATCTGTTTTTTAATTTTAAATTCAGTTCATGAAGTGTAATGAAATTACACACAGCACAGCATTCTTTATGTGGAATGGCTGCTTTGCAAGGGCAGTTAAGTAATCCATTTACGTATTAATTTCTGAAAAAGCAAACACAACATTAACTAGAACAATTTTAACAAGTGTATAATTATGCCTCATGCATTTCATAATAACAGAGGCCAGATAGATGGGATTCGGGATATGCACATTTCAATAGACGAGTTTCTATGTTAGAAGGACATTTTAAGGATATTATCTAGTAAATATGTTCCACAATCTACTAGCATCTAATACCCAAATGGAGCACTTTTTAAACCATGTACGTAAAGGCCGTAGTTAAATTTTCTATTTAAATTGTTGTGAAAACAAAACTGTGGAACAGTGATACACTCGCCATTGTGACCTACTCAGGGAGGGCTGGCAGCCTAAGGCCCGGGGGGGGCAAGTCAAGTCAAGTGGCCCATTGTGCCACCAAATCAGCCCATCTTTTCCTGATTTTCTAACGCATATTGATTATAAAAATACAAATATGATTCAAATGTGGTTTAACATAAGTAAATGTAATAGCAACAAAGGATGGTAAAAAAAGCAAAGCCTAATGTCCCCCTGATGCTCAGCCAGTTAAATGTCCCCCATGATACTGGCTGAGGATTATGGTACACAGCCTCAGGGTAATTGTAAAGGCTAATATGAGTACCCTACCAGGATCATACCTTAAACTGGGCTGATTGGGGCAGCAATGACATCGGGGGCTGAATGGGGAAAGAGGTGACACTGGGGAGCTGAAAGGAGACAGAGGTGACACTGGGAGGGGCTGATTGGGGACACAGGTGACACTGGGGAGCTCAATGGGAACAGCATGACATGAGGGCTTGAAAGGGGACAGAGGTGACAACTGGAAGGGGCCTGATTGGGGAAAAGAGGGTGACACTGGGGAGCTGAATGGGGAACAGAGGTGAACCATGGGGGGCTGAAAGGAGACAAAGGTGACACTGGGAAGGGGCATGATTTGGGGAAGAGGGTGACAGTGGGGGACTGAATTGGGAACAGCAATGTCATGGGGGCTGAAAGGGGACAGAGGTGACATTGGGAGGGGCTGATTGGGGACAGACAATGGCATGGGGGGCTGAAAGGGGACAGAGGTGACACCTGGGAGGAGCTGATGGGAAGAGGGTAACAGTGGGGAGCTGAATGGGAACAGCAATGTCATGGGGGCTGAAAGGTGACAGAGGTGACACTGGGATGGTCTGATTAGGGACAGAGGTGACACTGGGGGGCTAAATGGGGACAGCAATGGCAAGGGGGGCTGAAAGGGGACAGTAATGACATGGGGGGCTGAATGTGGAGAGAGGTGATACTGGAGAGCTAAATGGGGACAGTAATGACATGGAGGGGCTGATTGGGGACAGAGGTGACACAGGGGAGCTGTATGTGGACAGTAATGACATGGAGGGGCTGATTGGGGACAGAGATGACACTGGGGGCTGATTGGGCACAGAGGTGACACTGGGGAGCTGAACTTGTGAACACATAAAGACACATTTTAAATTAAATAATTTAAAAAAGCATTATGTTGTTTGTCCCTCATGGACACACTTACATACACACACATACCGATTTTTTTTTTTTTTGTATAAAAAAATATTATACAGTTTGTGCAAAAATAAATTGGTTTACTAACCTTCTACTTCTTAAATTCTTCCACTTGCGGGGGTTGCCTACCCCTGGTCTAGACCTCTGTCCTCTGATAGCTGCAGACTGTTTGCTACGTAAACAGGATGTCAGTGACACGACATCCGGTGCTTCAGCAGTCTGAATGCGAGGGGGCGGAGCTTTCACCCCTCACGCTGCTCCCATCACTATGCGGCCATCAGATTGCTGGAAAAGTAATCTAACCGGCGATGTGTGCTGATGCAGCCGGCCGGCGCTACTTTTTTTACTTAATTTAATATGGCAAGTATCCGGCTTGTCATATTAAATTTAAGAAAAAGTATCACAGAAGCACCGGCGACATCAGCATGCATCGGCCGTTTAGATTACTTTTCCAGCAGTCTGAGTGCGAGGGGGCGGAGCTTTTGCCCATCACGCTGCTCCCATCACTAGGCGGCCATCGCACACGGCCACTGGGTGCTGATGCCCCCTGCCGGCGCTACTTTAATACTTTTTTTAAATTGAATATGGCAAGTATTAATGTAGCGCCGGCGGCATCAGCACCCAGCGAGATTAGATTACATTTCGGCCGGCTTGGGGGGCAATTGCCCCCTGGCCCAGCCCGCCCCTGGACCAACTAGAAAAGAGACACCAGGCGAAAAAAAGGGATAGAAACATTTTGATTCCAGAGGGTGATGTATAGCTATATACTGTACTAGTGTAAAGAACTGCAAAGGATATATACACATTAATCTGGTGCTTAAAAGCATTATTCCTCAGTGTTGATTTTCAAAATTCACACCAGGGCAGTGATAGTGTTCCTTTAACTCACAAAATGAAGAAAATGTGCACACTGAAATATTGACAATAAAAATATGAAGACATTATTCAATTGGTCGATATTTTTAAGGGTTTCAACTGAGCCAGCTGAAAACTACAGACCTTTTGCATTTCCTTTAAGTATGACCATACTCACAGCGCATAAGACATGAGTTACATCATACATAACATAAGCTATGAGAACTGTATATCCATTCCAACTAGAGCCAGTGTCAGGCACGGAGGCCCCCCTCTTACACTATTTGGAGGTCCTCCGTGCAGTACCAAGGTCCAGGGCCACCGGCGTCACCGTCACACAGGAGGCATGGCCACACGGTGCGGTCGCACCTCCGTGTATTAGACCGCAGCCCCCTGGTGGACGGAGCGTGCAGCGTCTCTCACACACAAATGCGCCTCCAATAGTAAGGGGGCGTGGTCAAGTATTTAAAGTTGTAGCGTCTCCATATAAGACGCTCAGGTGAATGAGGGGAGGTGATTTACTCCACCTCTCTTCTCCCAAGTAGGGGATTGGAGGGTAGTTAGACTGGGGGGCAGGGACATATACCTGCCATCCCTATATAACCCCAGCAGTTCCCACACACAGTGCTTATTCTTTAAGCTGTATACCTGTGTGTTACCTGCTCAGAGTACTGTGGACGATACCTGTTTCCTGAACGTTGCATTGAACCCGTTTCTGATTGTTAGCTGCCTGCCCCGACTTTTGGCCTTTGACCCATTTCCGATTGCTATCCGCCTGCCCCGACCTTTGGACCGTGACCCTGACTTCTCTTCTGGATTTCCCCTTTGTACTGCCGCCTGGACATTACCATCTGCTTCCTGCACTACGCTCCGTAAGCCAGCCTGATAGCCAGGCATTGCTGTGCACATTCTTTAAAGAAAAAAGTATAACTGAAATAAGTAAATATTAATCTTTCAGAATCTAAGAAGGTCACCCCAGGCAGTGATTTACAAAGTCATTGTTGGCTAAGTCATTCTATATGTTCAGAATTCACCATTCCAAAAACATACAAAAACCCTGGAGAACTAGAGTGTCCCTGTCCACGTACCAGTCACTCCTATTCTAAGCTTAGAATAGGAGATAGAAAGTGTTTGGGAGTAGCGGTCATGTGAACCGAGAAGATAATGAAGTTGTCAATGGTCAGTGATTACAAAACAATAAGATATTCTCCTTTTGCCTCCTAATACTCCCTTAATAAAAAAGTGCTCTGTTCACGTGTCTAGTCTTAATTATATAAAAAAATACTTTTAGAGCTGCAGCTCTATTATTTATGATTCTGTTTTTCAAGCAAGATCGGTTATTAAACTCATCTTTATTTTATGGAATTCAAAACCTTTTCTTAAGATAGATGCAAAAATACACTAGAAACTGATATTCATATAAGGATTTAAAGCCCATTGGCTGCATATCATTTTCACAAGTGTAATCACGAAGTTCTGCACAAAAATAACCTGCCAATAAATCAGCTCTAGTAAATCAACCATATTAAGTCTAATTTAATGGTTAAATGTTGCATTAAGTTATCATGGACAAGCAATAGGAAATTAAATCTGAAGTGTATGTGGAGCTGAAACACAGGCGCCAGGGACAAAATGTCTTCAATGTCAGAAGAATGTTTTAGCATATACACTCTGAATGTGTGCAATGAAAATTGGATTTCCATTTCACATGAAAATTTGAGCTAAAATGTTTATCCATTTTTGTTGAATTTTTTTATGTTTGCATTTAAGGTTTCATGTTTTGTATATTGTCACATATTTTTATCTTTTACGTATTATGGACAAGAAGGGGAAAAGTTGAAACTCCATCTCTTATTAAATATATTTATTTTTATATTTGATTACACGTCTGCTTTAATTGACATTACACTTTTGAATATATATATATTATATATATATATAAATAAATATATATATATATATAATCTCTATATATAGATATATATAGATATATATTGTGTAGTCATAAGTACTACACACTGTGAAGGATGGTAAGTATGACTTTATGAGAACCAAGCATATTCCAACTAGTCTTGGTTCCTTCTGTAGAAACATTTATTTGGCAGTTACGGTTAAACTTCGATCCAACAAACTGCTCATTAATTCGCTCTACATTTTAAGTAAAACTTGTTTTTTAAATATCATCACATGTTTTAGACCCATATTTCTTTAGAACACAAACTACAGAAAGTAGTATTTTTTATACATAAACAATCCCCCAAGTCTGAGTTTTGTTCATCAGATTTTTTTATATATAAAAATGTTTATATATTAAATGCATATATACTCATTAAGTGTCTAAATGATCGTGTTATCCAAAAATGCAGCCATTTCATCTTTTACAAATGATCTGGTTTTTTAGATTTTGTTTGTGGTGGAATAATGGCTGTTATGCCTCAAATCCAGTCACTTTTGTCTTCTTTGCAGTCAATATGTAAATTTGATGCCCCGGTTAGTATACAGATGTGAGGTTTCTGTAAAAGACTGTTGCATTGTACAAACTGTCTAAAAAGTAACCTTCTTGTGACCTTCAATCCTAATGTAGAATCCTAATGTAGTTGCTAGACTTGTGCTTTCAGATTCATACAAATAGCAAATTTACCGAATTTTGATAAATTCTGTGATTTCTATGAAGCCCCAAAAACGAGGCCAGATCACCTCATGAGGAGATTCCTGGGTCCACATTCACTGACACCCATTTACCCATTTACTCTCCCACTCTCCCTAAATGTTCCTTTACCTTCTCTGCGGACAACTTCCGCTTCTGCCAACCGCTTCTGCATCTTCTTTTGCATCTTCATAATATCTTCTTCTCTTTTCTCCATTCTATCTTCAATCTGCTATCTTCTTTCTTTGTCCGCATCTCCGCAGACATAACCTGACGAGAACCTCTGCCAAAATGGAGGCACGTGCAGTGGCGTCCTCCACTCGGGGAAGAGGACGTCACGAAACTGCCAACTATATAGTGGCGCTTGTGGTGATGTGCAGTGACTCTGGAGGAGAGGACATCACCACAAGAGCTGCCATATTGCCCTCAGTTGGCGCTTTTGGTGGCGTCCTATATACATTGGTCCTATAGTATGGTAAAGCGCTCTACAGTTGGCAATTCCTTTTAGTATTGAATCTTTCAATTCATACTGTAAAAGGCATCTTTGCCTAAGGTCTTAAATATGTTTGCTTGGTTTACTAATGTAACGTTAAGAGAAAAATCTTGTTGTCTTTCTTCTCACTGTGATATGTCTTAAGCATCAGGAAGTCAATTTTTTCTAAAGAAGCAAATTAGATCAATGGGTTTTGTGTCCACAGTATTGGAAAACTGACAGTTGTAAACTAATTAGGGAAAACCTGAAAGCTGTCTGGGCATGCTAGATTTTATATCCAGTAAACGGGCCGGCAGCACAACAGTGCTCATGCCTTTAAAAGATATTCTGTAAAATCTCATCTTTTTGTACTTTGTGACTAATGAGCGTGAACTCTATGAAAAGTTTACTTAAAAAGTCTTTTCTATATTAAAGGCGCTATTCCACTTATTTTTATACAAACATTTCTATGCAAATAATTCTATTCCTCTCAAGTTTGCATGGTAAATGGGCTTACTCTTGTTTTAAAAGACATGCAAATAATTTCCTGTGAGGACTCTTAAATCTAAAATGGAACTGATCTGCTAAGCTCCCCCAAAGAATAGATTCTGAATGATGTTGATCCTGATGACCATACATTAGCTGATGAGCACTGTTTACTCATATCGATACCAACTGATAATAAATTGTAATATGAAAGTTGCATTGGACTGTATGCTGATTTTTTTGCAGCCTCTGTGAAATAAAACTATATATAAATCATATTAGAGGTCAGTGAGTTGGCCCAAGTATTCTTCCCTGGTTCTGTTTCTAAATTGTATACAAGTTGAAATAAGTGGAAATAAGGTAAATGTCTATTTTCCAAGCTTTATACAATATTTTTTTTCAGTACAAACAAGACTATGTCATCACAATAATCATAATAAAACCACAGCACAGCACATTTCTTTTCCCACTTGAGTTGCTATAAAGATCTCATGTAAATTCCTTATCCTAACATCTTTGTCCATTTTTACAACTGTTCAAGCCTGTCTACAGATAACACGAAAAGCATTTCTCTAGGAAATCTTCAATGGATTATAAAATAAATGTGCATATTGTCTCAGTGTGTGTCTGGTGTGTCCAGATAAATATAGTTTCATTATGAATCTGTAGCACAAAATATAAAAAAGATAAATAAGCTAAACGTAGCTCCACTGTGATCACATATCATCTTAATACACTATTTGTGGATTACAATATTTTTTACATCATCTTGAGGTTTAAACTATCTGATAAGAATGAAATGTAATTTATCAATTTTAGTTTCCACTGTATTTGCCACACACTGAATATATTATGTAGCATTTTTCTGTACTTTGGCTTTAGGTATCGATGTTTTGAGACATTGAAAGAGGAAGGCAAAGATTCAGTTCAATTAGCTTTTTATTGAAATGTTCTTTTATCTCATTGGAGACACAGTGACATGTTTTGATCTGATTAGACTCGCATTTGGTTTTGACTTGGAATCAGCAATTTGCCTACTAAATGTGGATTTGCGTGATTAGGCAGAGAAGCGCTGAGGTTGGTGCCTGGGAAGCTCGGTGCCTAGGTACTAGCCTTATTTGCCAAGTTTAAAAACGTATTTGATGCCTGAGAATTTGTGGAAATGATTGTTCCCTAATTAACTCTGTGTGGGTGCTCTTATCTGCATAATGATAGAGTTTGCCACTGTAATGTAGTTGTTTGCAGTATTATATTGCTCGACACAGTAGGGACAGAATATGTATATAGGTTGAACTTGATGGACTTAGGTCTTTTTTCAACCTTAGGAACTATGTTACTATGTTACCATGTTACCTACTCTACAGACTCTCTGGACATCATCAAGGTAATAGTGTCTTATATCTAAAACAGGTCTTTAGAACTAGGGTTCAAGATAAGGAGGGTGAAGGCCAATTGGCTAATAAAAAGGGTTAAAAGAGATGATGGAGAAATAAGCGACAGAAAATAAATAAGGGGAAATGAAATGGAAAGAAAAATAGGACTATGAGAAGGGAAATAGATGTGAGGTGAGTGTATGAGGTGAAAAGGTGAACAAAAAAGAAAGTGTAAAACAAGGTTTAGCGATAGTTGATGCAGAAGAAAGAGGATATTTGCCCTTCAGCATATCTCCCTATCATTATGAAAATGATAGGGAGATATGCTGAAGGGCAAACGGTACAGAACATGCCAAGAAGAGAAAGACTGATACAGTATTAAACCATATAATTGACAGGAGTCAGAGTAATAAAATAATGACAGACGGGCATTCAAAAATGATAGCTTTCAGTTAGCCATTAGGTGTTATGTTTTCCACAATTCTCAGACTTTCTTTGTTCTCACACGAAACACCACTTAGATTACATCAAGTATCCAGGCCTTTTGTTGCATTAGTTAACCCTCCTGTGCTTTGCACTCACTAAACAAGAAATAGAAGGTGTTATGTGATGGGGAGAGGATGCTGAAAGAATTTAGAGAATCAGTGGATTTGCAATGAATTGAATACGGTTGTAAAAGCAGTTGAAATTAAAATTAACAATATACATTTTTACAATGAGATAAAGACATACTGGTACAGAGGGGAAGGCCCTGCTTTTGTCAGCTAACCCAAACCAAAATATGATGAATAGAAGACTATATAAAGAAATCATAGTGGCCTTGATTCAATGGACTTGACTAAATCTAGTCATAGTAAAAAATATACTGTAGAACGGTCATTCTGTATACACTATGATTGTAGCAATTGTGTGCCACTAAGAGCAAATGAAGAACTGCACATGAGAATTACGCGACTGTAACACCTAATCAAAACACAATGTGCACCCATGAGAGCGACCAAACCACTAATTAGATGCAAAAAACCTTTCCATATAACCAATGTAAACTGCAAAACCTTTAGACACTGGCCTGTCTATAGAAGTTTGTTGAACTACGACACATGTCTAAGTGGAGGATATCTATAGAGAGAAAGAGAGAGCGAGTTCACACCGGATTTGTTTGACAGTGGGTATAACACTGTAGAACACTGTAAATTACATATAATACATTTTTGCACATACAGTATATGGACAAACGTATTGGGACATCTGGTGTGCTGTAGGTGACATACCAAGGCACCTTGGGCAATGCTTCCATCTTGTGATGGAACTCGTAAGTGAGGTTTGAGCACACGTAGTGCAGGAGTAGCAGTGTAGTTGATATCGTATATGGTACAGAACATGTGTCAGCATTGAAAGGGTTAAACATCCTTTCAATATCCTTAATATGTTTAGCAATTAAGTAAATTGTTAATGGCACTATTCTATAGGTCGCTCTAATCGCTACTATTTGTTACATAAGTTTCAGACCCATCCCCTTGATAAAAGAGAAAATGCATGATGGATTACCTCCTGTGTGTATATTACAAGTGGAAATCTGAAAGAGAGCAATTACCTGTTGGGATAGCAGTGTAATTTTGAGTACATCTAAATGGATAAATCCTCATATGAGATCCTTTGTTTGAGTTAAATATGATCACCTTTTTGAGAAAGCAAAGCTAAAGGGTTTCTCTATTAAATAACGAAATTGCAGATCAAGGTTCAAAAATGACCATTACCACAGTGGCTGAAACAACTATGGACTGAGAAATTCTCTAAGAAGATGAATCTATGAAGTTTGCAACACTATGCCAGTAGTTCTGGACTTGGAACAGGGCCCAATCGAAAGGACTTGCCTTAGGACAGCTTATTTGGAGAATACCACCCAAAACACCACCTCCATCGAATGGTTCTTCATGCATTAAGAAGGATCCAAAGTTCTAATATGCTTGTAAACTGTGCCATAGTAAGCTTGTCCACTTATGCTGACTTGGCCACCACAAAGTATACCAGCATTCAACAAACGGTCAGTATAAAATTCCCAGAGAGAGAACATAGAATTCCATGAAATTACAATAACTGCCTAAAGACCCACTTCTCACTTAAGAGATAAAATTGTATTCAAGGTAAGAAATAAAAAATGACCAAAATTAAACTCTCTAAAAGGCAACTCATTTTTATATAGAACACAATATAAAACAGGAATAGCTCTCTGACAGCAGCCTTGATACAGTCAGTAGCAGACTATCACGAACAAATATATGCACACTTTGCTTTTTGTTGCTTAAGATTTAAAACCTTGATAAGAAAATGACAACATTCACATATTCACCATTTGCTTATCGCTGCCAAGAGTTTCTGGCACTGGAAATGAAGAAACTGAAACATCTTGAAGTACCAATGCACATATATATAATTGGCTCATTAATCTGTAATGTATTTGTGCTTGATGTAAATTTCTCTGGAATGGTATATATCAGAGATGTTATATCTCATAACAACTAGAAAGTTATTTGGTCTATATATAAATATATATATATTTTATATATACTTTCCCTGTTGTGACAGCCTCATCCTAACTTTTAATTGTAGACCCCCCCACAAAGCTGCAGACATTTCTGAATTTACACACACAAAATGCTGAGACAAGTCCAACCAAGAGCAAGTAGTCTTTAAGTGGCCTACTTTCCAGAAAACCTGACAGAAGAGTCACACATTTCACCTGTGCCATTACACTAAGTAGCCTCTTCTGAGCCTTGTCAGTGAGGTGTGACTGGTATCTCTCTAAGCACATGGATCATGCAGTCCCTCCACATTATCACTGGCCTTTGCACTTGGGGAGAACCTCAACAGATTCATAGACAAAAGGGAGCAGATTCATTAACAAAAGGGTGAAAATAAATCAATTACACCTCACTGGTAAGGCACAGAAAAGCGCTTAAATGTACATTTGTGGTTGTCAGTTACCTGATACGGAGGTAATTTGACAAACGTTTCATTTCTAGACTGCTCTTGTGGATGGTGATCTTTCCTTTGCAATATCTCAAGTGAGCTAATATTTGAGACTCACTAAAACAGGAATCCACCTGGCCACTAAAGCTCCCATCTGAGCTAGTCTTAGATGTTTTACCTAGGCAATAATAAGGTTCTCCTTGTCTAGATGTCTACAAATGCTCATCATTTTTAAAGCACTGTTATTGTGTTTTCTTTTATATGAATTTGTATCGGAGGAGGGTAAATTATACTTAACAATAGCTTAGACTACACTGGTGCTTTTATCTTATTTTGAGTGATAGTAATTACACCTAAGTGATAAGATTTGGGTTAACAGCCATGACCACAATATAAAAGCCCACAAAAGATGGTGCACTCACTGGGCTTTTTTTTATAAAGATGTTGACATATATATATATATATATATATATATATATATACCGTAATGGCACTTATATTCATTAGCTTTATATTTATAGAGCAACAGCAGATTCGGTTGTGCTATTACAATAGGGGAACAGCGAAAATTAACAAAAACATTAAAATTCATAATGTACAACTTGACCATAAGATTAACACACGTTAAGAGATACTGGTACAGAGGAAGAGGATGCTGCTGCTCTTGCAGGATTACAAGATATTATACTAAATTGGTGTTAAAATGGTATGCCTGTCTTAAATAACCAACTGAGCTAGTTTAAGATCAAAAAGTAATGATCAAAGGCACCATTCAGTTTCATTCACTTACCGGGAGTTTTAATAGACACAGTGGAGCATAATAAATACAGGGTTATTTCATCTTTGTTTGTTTTATTTAAAGACAAAAATAAACTCTCAAAATATTAAGCTTCATTGCAGGAGCCTCCATTCCTCCTATTCTTTTGATGTGCACAAATACAATTGGCAAAGGTATTACTCTAGGGCCTCATATAATTATCCTCAATTCAAACTAAAATGTTGAAATACATTATTTTCCAATGGATTTTGTATTGATATTATTTACAGTATCATCTACCAATTTCTGTATTTCCAGGGGTGACTTTAGAGTAGGGTTGAAGAAGTTGCTCATGAACTGCTGACTAGCACTTAAGCTGCTAGCAAACTCTATGCTTCCATACAAAATCATTTGAAACAATAAGCAATACAATACAGTGGGCTTTGTTTACATGCTAACATTTGCAAAACACCATGCATATTCAATAAAACGGAAGTTGTTTGCGACTGTATGTGGCTTAAAATCCTGGATCTTTCAGGCAAGTTCAATGACAAATCACATGACCTCTCCTGAAACTCACAAAATGATGCCCCATCCCCATGCAATTAATTAATTAAATGACAAACAAACATGGGTCCCAAGACAAAGGGGCAGGGGCGAAGATTGTCCTCTGCATCCCCTACTCTGTGGGCTGTGGGGTTGTAAGTAAATAAACCCTGAGCAGAGGATGGGGTGAATGGCTCCCCCATGCTTGGAGTCCATGCCCCCCATTGGGTCATTTTAATTATAGTTATACCTCTTAGTAAAACAGCATGCAAGCAAGCGCATACACTACTGTTTGTATTATTGTGATTCAACTTTATGATGAATCTCTGTCACAGTAGGAAGTACTGTGCTCCCCACCTACCTTTTAACTCTTTAAAAAAGCAATCCCTGCCACTTAGACACAGCTATGACACGCTGTCTGTACTAAAGAACATTTGGAGTGAATGAGTTACTCAGGCATATCTCCTGGATTGTTGTGTGCCAAATATTACAAAAGCGAGCTTCATCAATTACTACACAAATCTATTCTTGAGTACAGTTGTCAAAGGCAAATGAGAATATAAATCTTAGAAATTTATGCGTGTCAATCTTAATATGCTGGGATGATTGCCCAATGGTGATCTATTGCATTAGGATAATTGGAGAACAGGGCTATAAGCATTTACGGCAGTGTTCTGTGTCAAATATTTTCCTGTTCCGTCAGAACACATGGGGTTTACTTTTGTTCTTGGATGTTAAATTAGCCCTTTACCAGATGGACGCTTTTTCACTTACTGGAATTATTCTTAAATTATTAATTCAAACCCTTTCATAGTTTTTCTTTTCTTGCATCCACAGCTTCATTGGCATTGTAATTAGTATTTTCAAAGGTGTGTAGCTGCACTGATACTAATTAAGCCCTGGTATCATATTCCTAATTAGAAGACAGTAAGGGTAACGACGCAATAGATAAATTCCTAATCAAATACAGGATTGTGAAAGCATTACATTCATGACTATGCGTTCTTAAAGAAATATTAAATCGATGAAATAAAAAATATTTTTTTCTTCGATGCCCAGTGCTGCTATTTTCAACCGTGTAGTAAGATTGCTATATACTTCTGACATCACTGTAAGTGTATGTGTTTACAAACTTTAATTTATAACTTAATATAATTAGTTTCATGCACTCCCTATGGACATGGAACAATTCATTTTCTGTTACTGCTCAAAGGCTGTTCAGATTTATGTATTATCCTCTTTGTAGTGCTGTCACAATTTTAATATTAATACTTATTTGCAAGGAACCAATCGAGGCTTATGTTGCGCTTAACATACAAACAATGTTTGAAATCCACTAAACCCAGAACAGACAGCAACTGTGGTCACTCTTAGCCAATGTAAACTTTAACAAGTGTGTATGATTGGGAACATCTCAGACACGTGAACTAGGTTGAAAAGGTATAGGTAGCAGGGACTTGCTTGCAAGTCATGCCCATGTGATCTGGGCATCCTGCACTCACCTGCGAGAGGACACCAGGTTTGAGAATGACATCTGTGAAGCCATATATGCGCCTTTTCCTCCAGATTGACCTTAGATGAACCGAAATAATCCTATCAAATGCTGGGTTTTTGCCACAATCTCTGCCCTTTGTTTCGTATAAAGGATTATTTCCCCTCTATGTCATTTGATGTTTTTGTGGTTTTGACCCGTCTTTACTGTTCACATTGATTTGGTTCTACACTCCTGATTTTTGGCTTCTTGACTTAGCTTGATTCTGATTTCTGCTCCACAGTTTTGGTTTCTGGCTATTGACCCCTTCCAATTTCCTCTATGGTCCAGTCACTGCTCCTGGCATCTTATGCTACTATCCGTTACACGATGCTGGTCTTCAGAAATACTTGGTGCCTGCAGGAGACAGCAGTAGCGTGTCCAAGTATGCATTACCTGGCCTATTCCTTGAGTTTACACATCAAATAGACAAACAGCTTATCTCATACATCCATAAATTTTCTGGGCGAAAGAGATATCACAGGAATGAGTTTTTCTTTTACCTAAACTTTTTGTTTTGCATAAAACACGTGTAAAGGACCACAAAAAAATAATCCACAAAACAAAGGATTTTTTTGTTTCTCGTAATTATTTTAATTGGCTTAATTTAGTGTGTCAAAATGTCAAAAACACCCATTTAGAAGACTTATGTACAATGACTGTGCAAGTACAGTGAACTGCAATTCCTTAAGAAATGAAGAAATTGAGATTGATTTCCAAGCATTTGTCTGGAGGACGAGAGTCCCAAGTTTTTACACAGTTTGACACTAAATCCTTATACAACTCTTCAGAACTCTGACGTCTTTGTGTTAGGACAGAAAGTTTCATTTTATGCTCCAGTTGCAGGAAGGTAATCAATATTTAAACAGATAACAATTGCTCATTTCTTGTATAGCGAGAGAGTAATAAAACAACCCAGGATGATGCATGCAGTTTCACTCTGAACGCTGTAACAATTTCATTGACTAATATTCATCTTGGTGATGGACTTTTCTCAAGCATTGCACATTATGTTGAATATATTGTAGGGCAGAAAACAGGCCTCCTGGAAGCTGGAGAACAAATTACTTAATTAGCAAAGCTGTCACCCAAATCTATATTTAAGGCAGAAATCCGCAAAAAAAAGTATTTTTTCATGTTAGTTACAACCTTGCAAGGCAATGAGATTTATTTTATTTGCTTAAACTAAAGTCACGCTTCAATGGCTGCCCACTGTACTTATCAAATTGTCCTTTCACATTTTAGCATCTTAGCCTGTTTTAGTGCAAGAGATTGAGTTAAGAATAAAATAGAATATTATATTGGGACTCAAATACCTACTATGATTGCAAGCTAACTAGAGCAGACTATGATTGCAAGCTAACTAGAGCGGTTGTTAAGACAAAAGCTCATAGTGGGTCAGGGACTTAGATATAATATAATATAGATATAATATAAGGACATAACAGAGAGGGTGGTAGATAAGCCTCACAGCAGAAATGGAAGATTTTGATAAAATCAGTGTGTTTAATTACGCATGGGATAGGCATTAGGCTAATGTGAAATTTAAAACAAGACAAACGGGCAGGAGATAATTCGCATATCATGAACTTGTTGTTAGTAAAGCATCATAGGGATACACACTATATTATTATTATTATGATTACCTTTTATTTATATAGCAGGTAAACAATTTATGCAGCGCTTATGGTCATGAATCATCCCATTCCAGACCCATGGAGATTAATATGGAGCCCCCCCCCCCCGCAGCTAAAACAGCCTCCACTCTTCTGGGAAGGCTTCCCACAAGATTTTGCAGTATGTCTCTGGAACTTGTGCCCATTCAGCCAAAAGAGCATTTGTGTAGTTTAGTGAGGTTTATCAAGTGATATCGAACAAGATAGCCTTGCTCACAATTGCATTTACAATTTGTCCCAAATGTGTTCAATCGGGTTAAAGTCAGGCCTCCACACCAAACTCATTAAGCCATGTCTTTATGGATCTTGCTTTGTGCACACGGGCATAGTCATACAGGAACACGAAAGGGCCTTTCCCAAACTGGTACTACAAAGTCTTTGTATGCTGTAGCATTAACATTACCCTTCAGTTGAATGAAGTTGAATGAAGGGGCATACCCCAAATCCTGGAAAACCATCTGCTAGAAAGCATTCTTCTGTTGTTCAAGATAGTGAAGTGTGAGTCATCACTCCCGAGGACAGGTTTCCATTGCTCCAAAGTCCAGTAGTGGTGTGTCTTAACATCTAATGCTTGGCATTGTGCATAGTTGTCTTAGGCTTGTGTGCAGCTGCTCAGGCATGGAACCCCATTTCATGAAGCTCCTGACAGACAGTGTTGTGCAGATGTTGCTTCCAGATACAGTTTGGAACTCTCTAATGAGTGATGCTACAATTTTTATGTGTTACGCACTCCACTCGGCAGCCCCGCTCTGTGTGTGCGTATGGTCTACCATTTTGTGGCGGAGCTGTTGTTACTCCTAGATACTTTACAATAATAGCACTTACAGTGGACCAGGGTAGATCTAACAGGGCAAACATTTCACAACCAAAGATGAAATCTAGCTTTATGAATTAAAAAATTATATTTTATTATCTCATTTATATCTGGGTTTTGCTCAGAAATCCTTTCTTTAATCGTTGGTTTTGGTATCCAGTTGAACAGATTATCCTCATATTCAATATTCTGCTTATTATCTTGCACCTCTTCCTTTCTAAGAGATTTCTCAAAGTGACTATTGACAAAGGTGGTATCCTATGACATTGCCACTTTTGAAGTTAACAAGCTCTTTACTGCCAGTGTTTGTCTATGGAGATGGCATGCCTACGTGCTTGTTTCTATACACCTGTTTGCAATACACAATAATATGCATAATCTCAATAATTAGGAGGGGTATCTACATACTTTTAGTCATATAGTGCATCTAGGACACCCAGTCATCCCGCCATCATGCCAAGCAGAACAATATCAAATAAACAATTTAATGGATGCAGTGTTCAGGTTGCCAAGTATATTGCTTCCATTGTGCATCAAGCTACCCTGTGCAGTTCTGTGCTTTATTACCAGCATAATCATATGATTACATAGAAGGCAAGCCCTGTGATCAAATCATAGTGACTGTACTGGAAACTATGCCTGGTACGTCATTTTAGTGGAGTAGATTTGCTTTAAATTTAGATTAGCTTTAAAACAACAATTGCATTGTGTTGCATAATTTATATAGCCTCACTTTTACTGTGAAGAACAAACACTTGGGGTTTTAGTTCTTACATCGAAAAAGGAAAATCTGGATATTGTGCATAAACATGCTGCAGAAAATAAGACCAAGACAATGGGTGACATCAAATAAAATTTAGCTCTGTATGATAGTTCCTGCTGCTCTACTGTGTGGTCATGTAGCATGTGCTATGTGGCCCCGCTTCAGTTACTGAGGCACCTGGTTGCAGATGGGATGATGGGAGACCCGATGGGAGACCCAAAAGTAGGCTGGGGTACACTCTGGGTAAAAGTATATTTCAGCCTTACAGTCCCCATTCAGGGTTGCAGGACTGGCTTGTGCGAGAGTTCCAGGAGGTCTAAAGAGACCCTCAGCTGTAGTTTTTTTTTCTAATATTAAGTTGTTTTCTTTCTGATAAAGAAAACAATTACACAAAACATTAATATGGATTATGTATGGGACACTGGAAGGTCGAAAATGAATTGCTTTAAAATTAACTGGGATCCATTTAAAACATGTTTTACTCGTTTCAGGCACTGTGATCAACTTACATTTGCACTTGATAAACTAAACAAGTAAGTATCAGGCACTGGAGCAGGATTGACGATTCTGTTGTAACACTAACTGTACCTATCACACGGATCTATGGCAGACGCTAGCAATGGATGAGTACTTTAAATATTTCTTCAGGGCTGCAAACCTGCATCAACCAATTGTCACCTGTCAAGTGGTAATGAAATAGTTGGCAAGAACTGAAGGTAATGACACATAAACAACAGGCATGTAACACGTAACTTGATATTTTGAAGTATAGTCATTTCTCAAGAGGCTTTTTTGTAGCACTGACATGCTACTTGTGCTGACAAACCCATGAAAGGCTGTCTCCTCACTTGGTCAGAGATGTCACCTTGAACCTGATACTATATTGTTAAGGTAACAGTAGTTGCAAATGATACATACATGGAGGAAAAAAATTGTTCTCATAGAAAATAGTTTTTTAAGGTTTTGACAAGAGAAGACGTATAACGACAGCACAGCAGGGACAGATGCATGAACACATTTGAATACCAGGATTTTTGCTTTGAGACCTGATACTATATTGTAAAGGTAACAGTAGTTGCAAGTGAGACAGAGATGATGGAGGAAAAAGGAAAAAATTGATATGAAATCCCATACGGTAGGTATTTTTCAGAAGAAAATACTTCTCATTGAAAATGATATTTTAAGGTTTTGACAACAGAAGACATATAATGACAACACAGCAGGGACAAACGCATGAACAAATTTAAATAGCATGATTTTTGCTTGAAGGCCTTGCAACTCTTGACACTTCCTACTCATTACTCTTCACAAAGTGTTGAATACTAGCGTGAGTTCTCTAATGTAAAAATAATATGATACAGTGGGGGGATGTATAACTAATGGCAGGAAGCCTTACACCAAGCTTTAACCCTTTTTGCCTCTGCATCTAAAAAAGATTTTTCTCTGCAGCCACAATGACTTTTTTCATTAGAATACATTCCAGATGTATGTATACAAACATACAAATTGCTGCAAAAACACTTGCATTCAATAGAAAACCTACAGATAAAATACACATTTATGAGACTTTATATAACGGACCCAAATTACCCCTTCAATGTGGATCTTAGAACTAAAAAGGAGGTACTTATAACCTTCTAGCTGACATTTTGGGATCTTAACCCCTTAAGGACAATGGGCGGTCCCTAAACCCATTGAAAACAATGCATTTTGAGCCCGTACATGTACAGGCTTTGTCATTAAGGGGTTAAATAATAATCTGGTAGATGCTAAGTGAATACGTTTACAACATTCTAAACAGATGTAAATTTTATCCGCACTCAGTACTATTGCTAATGGGTGCAAAAATGAAATTGCCATTAATTAATTTACCTTGGGCACTGCCTCTGTGGCCGGCATCTCACTGGGGAGCAGTGAGATATGACATGATATCCCAGTGCTCGGAGTCTTAAAGGCATGCAGTGCCTTTTGAGATTGTATTTTCTTTGATGACTGCATCCTTTTATGGATTTTCCATAATTGTATTTTAAACAGGAATGGGTAGTCCACAAACAGCATGTTCTCTGCCAGCTGTATGTTGGTCTACTTTATTACTGGGACACTTGGTTTGATTTGCCCCTAAGTGTGAATGTTACCACCCCCCCCCCCATTGATTTGTGAAGAAAAGAGAGCTCATACAAGCAAACCTAGTTGAACAAATTCATCATATCATGGACAGCTTGATGGGAGAATGAGGAAACAACTTTCTAGAGCTGACATTTGCAGGCAATGTGTTTGTCAGATAAAGGGAATGCATTTTAAGACTATCCATACTACCTATTGCGTTTACACAATAGGGACATAATAAAATGAATTTAACTTATGACTGTAACACCAGTATTTTTCCTGAACTTGTGTTATGCTTCTGTCAATGCAAATAATGAAATATGCGTACTGAAGTATGTACTATGTATGTTATAACAACATTTCATATACTAAGTTACCCATAACTTGTGCTTTTTCATAGTGTAAACAATATTTAACTTTGTTATATAAATCAAATTCTGTGGCAAACGCAGGGAAAAAAAACTGAATGCCCTGATATCCCTTCTAATGTCCAGAAACGGACAGACTGGCTCACAAGTCAAACCGATCTCTGCCAACTCACCAGTTACTAACAGGGGTCCTTTTGTCTGTCCTGGGTGATAAAGATCACACAGCAAGGTCTCCACCAGCCATTCTGTTGACCATATCCTGATAAGTTTCCAAGGCTCTTTTGCCAGATCTAACTTTATGCCCTTTAGAGGAGACTGTATTTACCAGTTGTCAAGAAAAGGGGCAGAGAATATACAAAGCCTATCTGATCTGGCGATCAAGGTTACCCCAGAAGCTGAGTAATAAGGTGGGATTTTCATCCCCTCTAAACCAAGTCTGGTTTGTTGGTGGTGTTGTTGATATAGCCTCATGGGGATGCTTGTGTGAATTGAAGAATAACAAGACACTAGTAAAGCTTGTTTCAAACTAAACAAGGTTGCTTTTTGACATCTGTTCCTTGAGTCTGTTTTGGCTTGATTTGCAGTTTCGAAGAGTAAGATTATTTTGCATATCCATGACTATTACTTACAATCTTGAAAACTGGGCACATAATGACAGCTCTGAATACTAGCCGAGTGTTAACAGCCTGACGAAGGGTCATTGATAAAATGCATCATTCATTTTACATTTATTTTTATGTCTTTTCCTTGCCAATCGGTGACAGCTTGTTCCTGAGACCTACATTTGTTTAATGTTCTTCACAGACTGATGAGTATTTTTCTCTGCTGGTTTTTAACTAGGAGAAATATGGCTTGCACATGGTCTAAAAAAAGGATAACCTTTTTTTTCTGTAAAAAATGATGATTGCCAGTTTTCCCCATGGTGCAGATGTGAGAGAGGGAAGGCTTATTTTCCAGTCTGCCTTCTAACTCCTATTTATATCTGTCATTTCACACTGCCAACCATTAGGCCATCACCTTGCCAGTTGGAAATGGGCCTACTTACAAGAGATCTATTTTCTGTCAGTCATGGATCAGGACAATCCACAGCAATGTCAGTAAACTCCGTTATATAATTTGCTTTTTCTAGAAGCCTTCACACTGTGGCCTGCAAGTGTAAATCAAATTCAGATACCATGATGCATCACACAAAGGCTTTAAGAGTGAAGGGTAAAAGATTTAAGCCTCAAAGTCATATTTTTATATTCCCAGTGCCTGTAAGTGTAGTATTATTATTCTATTGTAAGGATATTATCGTTATTATTATTATTATGTTATATAGCGCCAACAAGTTATATTTACATATATCGACGGTTTATGACAAGACTAGAATTGACAGACTAAGACTGACTAATAAGTAGATCTTTTCATGTGCCATGTTAGAATGGAGACAAAATAGTTGGGTCCACACTCAATGAATAAGCAGTGGTGGCTTGATGTCACACTGTGTGGCCTTTTGATATTTAAAACGGTTCTACTCAAATAAGTCGTTGTCTCCCTACTTGTTTTATATGTGCAATTAATACATTAGGTATAGTTCACACAGAGCTGCTGGAAATCGCTATCGTTTAGAAATCTGCCTAAAAAACCAACTGCTAATCAGATAGTCCTGGTAAATTAATGACTGGTGGTAATTGGGGGAAGGGTGTTAGAAAATGAGGACAACGAAAAGTTGAGATGAGAGAATAGGTATTTTTTTTTTTATAAAGGAGAGGTTTAAGAAGTAAAAAGAATGAATTAAATAGAAGTAGGAATTAATTTACATGAATAAATCATGAATAAATTGAGGCATTTCAGCGACACGTTTTAAGCTTAGGAGGCGATGTTGATTTTTAAATCAGGCACCCTTTGCCATACAATATATGGCGGATATTCACGTCTGGTGGAGGGGCCACACAGGGCCCCTGTTGCCGATATCGTGTTACTGAATGCCTCAACATCAAGGCATTACAGCAACACTGATTGGGTGAAGAAAGCTATCATAGATCCCTTTTTTACACCCATTTAAAGTTATGACATGCCTGGCACGCCAGTTGTCGTCAAGGGGTTAAAACCTTCTTCAAAGTTTCATAGTTTTCACATTTATGAGCACATGGGAGGAGAGTAAGTTATCATCACTGTACAAAACATCCCTTCTCAGACATTTTTTTAATACACCCTGGTCATGTTTACTATGCTTAGGAAGAGCACACTTGCACCTTTAGACTTTTAGTGGGCACTATTAAAAGGGATGTTCATGGTCAAATGCTACTCACCTGTCCAGGGAAAGAATAAACAGACGTGGAGACCAACGGAAGCATGGCTTCACCCAGAGACTCCAGGCCAAGCCCAGAGGGTTCCCGGCTGTGTCCCTGTGTCCCTATGTGACCCCAGTGCCTGTTCCCATTGTGTACTTTTACGGTGCCACAAACAAGATATCTGTCACTTTTATTTGGACGCCTTTCTTGCACAATTATATCAGGATCTGCTACTTGTAAGATTTTAGATATCTAGATGGACAAGTACATTATTTTGTTAACCTTCCTCTACCAAAAAAAAAACAGTTTAACTCGTTCCTGTCTCATGGTCTGCTCATTTCCTGCAGAAATAAATGATGTATGGGATTTTTGTGAGATTATATTTGAAGATACAACTTTCATCTGAAAGAACTGTGATGTTCACATTTCAAAAGGAAGCAATGCCTTTGTTGTTGTTGTTCATGTTTTGGCTAATTAGCATGTATACAGAAATGAAACTCTAATGAACCATCCCACAATCAAAGCTGATCTCGGCAAAGTGGACAGGAATAGCTAATGACCCATTAGTGCAGCCTAAAAGCATTTAAGTATTAAAATGGAACACAAATGAATATAAATTGTTTGCTAAAGTGTTGTTAATATTGCAATAGCAGACAACCATCATTATTATCTTATGTCATGTGTTGACAGAATAAATTGATAATCAAAAAAAGATGCTCTATCAATAACGCTTTGAAAGTGTATCACTTTGAAAGTAGACCAGTTGAAAAGCTGTAGAAATATGACAGACGTTTACTCCAATACATACTGTTTCTCACAAAAGTGAGTACACCCTTCACATTTTTGTAAATATTTTATTATATATTTTCATGTGACAACACTGAATAAATGACACTCTGCTACAATGTAAGGTAGTGCGTGTACAGCCTGTATAACAGTGTAAATTTGCTGTCCCCTCAAAATAACTCAACACACAGCCATTAAGGTCTAAGCCTTGGCAACAAAAGTGAGTATACCTCTAAGTGGAAATGTCCAAATTGGGCCAAATTAGCCATTCTCCCTCCCCGGTGTCATGTGACTGGTTAGTGTTACAAGGTCTCAGGTGTGAATGAGGAGAAGGTGTATTAAAGTTGGTGTTATCTCTCTCACACTCTCTCATAATAATAGTCACTGGAAGTCCACCATGGCACCTCATGGCAAAGAACTCTGAGGATCTGAAAAAAAGAATTGTTGCTCTACATATAGATGACCTAGGCTTTAAGAAGATTGCCAAGACCCTGAAACTGAGCTGCAGCATGGTGGGCAAGACCATACAGCGGCTTCACAGGACAGGTTCCACTCAGAACAGGCTTCGCCATGGTCGACCAAAGAAGTTGAGTGCACATGCTCAGCGTCATATCCAGAGGTTGTCTTTGGGAAATAGACGTATGAGGGCTGCCCGCATTGCTGCAGAGGTTGAAGGGGTAGGGGGGTCAGCCTGTCAGTGCTCAGACCATACGCCGTACACTGCATCAAATTGGTCTGCATAGCTGTCGTCCCAGAAGGAGGCCTAAAGATGATGCACAAGAAAGCCGCCAAAAAGTTTGCTGAAGACAAGCAGACTAAGGACATGGATTACTGGAATCATGGCCTGTGGTTTGATGAGACCAAGATAAACTTATTTGGTTCAGATGGTGTCAAGCGTGTGTGGCAGCAACTGGGTGAGGAGTACAAAGACAAGTGACAAGTTTATCTTGCCTACAGTCAAGCATGGTGGTGGGAGTGTCATGATCTGGGCCTGCATGAGTGCTGTTATACAGTCTGTACACTCACTACTTTACATCGTAGCAAAGTGTCATTTCTTCAGTGTTGTCACATGAAATATGTATAATAAAATATTTACAAAAATGTGAGGGGCGAACTCACTTTTGTGGGATACTGTATTTTGTTATCATTGGTTTGCTAGATTATTTGGTGCACAGAGAAGGAATTCCTTAATTGCAGCCTCTATGTATTCCCTATTTAAGATACTCAGTAAGGAAATATTCCTAAAATGTCACCTATGTTATGATGTGAGTGGTCTAAATGAGGTTTTGGTGAATGTGTGTTGTACAAATTTTTTAAATGTGGTTTAGGCTGCTATATTATTGAACCCTTTCCTGGACATAAACCTTAGATTGAAAGTTGCCAACATTTCTCTGGCTCTATCCCAGTTGTTTCACACGCCTCATCAAAGATCAAAGTGACATCTTTGGTTATTTCAAATGATGGGCTATCAAAAATAATTACAAAAATAAATGTTTGGAGGATAAATTGCTTTTTTATTTGTGGCATGCAAGTACATGTATCTTAAGTCACCTTAACTCAACGTTTAAGCAAATAAACCCCACTGAGAGTTTGAAAAAAAAGAAACAAGAAAACAATAAACAGCAGCTAACGCAAAGTGCTTACAAAGCATGTCTAGCAAAAGATTTACAATCATTATGAACCCAAACCTTAGTATAGACTATTGTTTTTCTATAATATATTCACTTTACTTTCAAGCAGTACCTCGAGGCAGCTTAAAGCCATTTCATGCTTATGTTCCTGGAGATGTAGAATGGAGCTGACCTCCAAGGTCTATAGAGTTTTAAGGGGAAAAAAATCACATCAAAGCTGACCATCTAAAAAGTAAGAATTGAGTAAAATTAAAACGTTAGTAACACTCAATGAAGCCAATTTATGAAAAAAATATGTGTATAATCTGTCTTTACTCAATACAGTCTCGGAATAGGGAGTATGCTTACACTCTTGATTATCTAATATTTGCAAGTTTAACAAACATTATTTGATAGTAATATTTTTTCACAACTGGATTAGACCCTTTTCGGCTTTTGTTACCTGGGTAATTAATATTGGTTACCTTAAAGGTTATGGAGACATTGAATCTACTCAAGTAATGATCAGAAAAGGTTAAAGATGAATTAAATACAGCTTGGTTTATTACAAGAATCACATGAACAAAGCATTTCTTAGGTAATTAATAAAACAAACAGTATACAACTATGAATTACCATACATAGAAATGTACATTACATTGATGTGGTTACATTTAAATATGCATCTCCAATGTTTTTACCGTAATTGAGCCATTCAAGGCGGTGAGGCTAGGACTAAAGCACACAAAGCTGAGCAGTAAAAACATGAATTAACATTAGATTAATTGTTCTTGTATTTTTTAATACTAAGCACAAATCACAACAAAAATATATGTACATATCAGTGTAAAAAATAAAAAACATCACGAGCAGGCAAAAAGAATTTGTGATTCCCTTTCCCTGATAGCACTAATTTAGGAGGTCTGTTACAGTAAAGCACAAGATTAGTTAAGAAAACTTATCAAGCAAACAGATAAAATAAGCATTTCCAATAATCTCAAATTTGTGTTGCACTGCATATACCTTGTACCCATACTGGTAGAAATTTAAAACCATCACTGCTTACCAATTTAAATGTATTTGCAAAAACCACTGTTTTTTGTTAAAGTAACATGGTTTGCTGCCTTTTGAGATGCAAAATGTTTCTTTATGTTACTCTGCCACACCGACAACCACATCTGGACGGGCTAAGCTACACCAGGACAGGCTCTGCACAAACACACACACCAGGCTCTGCCACACCGACACCCATTGGACTCTTCTATACCGACACCGACAACACACCACAGGACAGGCTCGCCACACTGACACCTAGACACACACACAGGACAGTCTCTGCCACACGACGCACAGGACATGCTCTGCCACAACCACTTCCAAACAAACACACCAGGACAGGCTCTGCCACACCGACACCCAGACACATACACCAGGATAGGCTTTGCCATACTGACACATCTGGACAGGCTAAGCTACAACAATAAAGAAAAAGTATTTTCCACACTGCCCCTTTAGTATTGATTTATGTGATGCCCCCAGCCAGCACCCCTTGTGAATTAATGCCCCCACAGCCTTGCATATTGTCCCCCTTTTTAGTATTATATCAGCCCTGGCACCCAGTTTGCATCCACAGGACCTGTCCAAGCGTAAGACTTGCCATCTTTGCCCCCAAACATCCTGCCTGTGGCATCCTAGCCTCAAACAGCCCCTTCTCACTTCCTTCCCCTCACCCCCTCTCCCTACTTCTCATTATCCTTGCTTACCTTGTTGAGTCATGCGGTGGGAGCGGGAGGCATCCGTCTTCTTGCTCTGCCGCTCTGGATGTTAAAAAAAGTTAAAACAAAAACCCCCAATGCTTTAATTTAAGTCCCGGGCAGGGGCGCCGAGCGGTTGCTCGTGAAGTTTTCAGCAACCGCTCCGTGATTCCGTCGCGGTGCTGGCGTTTACAGCTGAGCGCCGGAATATGACATTATATTCAGCACGGTTCCATTCTGACAAAGTCCCGCTTCATCTCTCTAGCGCTAGTTCTGTCTAGCGGAGAGGGTTAGTCGCCGAAGTCACGAGAAGCAAGCAATGATCTGGTGTACCCAGTCGGAGTACAGGACCTCCCGTCACACCATCTATCTGCTGCTGTATAACCTCCTTGCCTAGCAGTTACCAAGTACATTGAAATGTGTAAGAGAGCGCTCTCATTAGATAAACATTCTTTAGCACAAGGGGATATAACAATTTCAATATTCATTAAATTGGGGTGATGCATTCAAAATCTTGTTCTTTTTGAAATGCAAGGAGTCGTTATAACCTAATTGCTTACACAATTTGAAGTATCTTCATCTCCTTGCCATTACCAAACTATTAGCAGTATAACACAAAGATGTTAAATTGTAGCTGACAGATTACAACACTTGTTTATTAGAATAAGATGGAATTTTAATGACTGTGAATGATGTATATGTGTTATATACTTATACCTTCTTAGAGAGCTCTAAATTCACACATTTCTTCAGTTGGTTGCTGCTAGTCATGCAATTTAGTTTAAAAATTTGCTAAGCAACATACATTATGTTTAAATAACAGTATATGACACCTATACAATACTTTGTATTTTCCATGCGGATGATTATTATTAGTATTTATTGTTTTATATAGCGCCATCAAATTCCGTAGCACAGTACAATGGGTAGACAGGACATAACAAGTAGTATATAACATAACAAATTGACCAACAGAGAAAACAGGTGAGGAGGGCCCTGCTCAAACGAGCTTACAGTCTACCTTATATAAAATATTATTTTATATAAACAGAAGACTGGGTTCTCTTGCTGCACTCAGACTACTTCATAACGTCTATCAAAAAGCCTGCTCATTTTCTGGTTGTGAACCTTTTATTATTGTTATCCAGCATGATTTGATAATAAAGGATGAGTAAAATAATTTGTAAAATGTTAAGTTAATTCCCACCTAGCTGTCCTATTTCAAGAAGTTAAACATATACATTATACAGACTTCATTTAAGAAATGTCTGTAATTTTGCAGTTTCTATTTTTGGGAATCCACCACGTAATTAGCCGGATCCGCATCATTCATTGACTATGTGATCGCAAAGTATTATTCTCATGTTCTGCCATGCATGGGTGGCATGAGGGCATCTCATGTGAAGTCACGTTGGTGTCAGGAGGAGGGAAAACTAACAACTGCGAAAATTACAGACATTTTCTCTTAACTTAACTTAAAACAGGACATCTAGGCGGGAATTAACATGAACTTGTTCTTAATAATAATTCTGATTATAATTTGGATCAGTCGCCTCATAGAGTGTGTCTATATTGATGCTCTGTAGGTGGTGAAATGATTAAAAAGTGAAGTGCGTCTTTTGTTAGATGGCTAAGAATGGCCTTGTTAGAAAAGAAAAGAAAATGTTTACCTATCTTGGTTCCTGGAAAACCATAATAGGTCCTGTAGAATCTTTTGAATTTAAGATCTGACCTCTTTTATAGATAAATGCAAAACAATGAAGAATCTCTTCTCTGTTCTCTCCAGACTGAACAAAAAGCCAAAAATGGGAACAGCGTCAAATAAATAAAATACATTACTCTATTAACCCTTCGGTGACAAGGTGCTAGATAACACCAAACAATATATAAGTCAAGCAAATGATTCCGCCTTCCTCTGCCCCTCTGTTAGGCTTAAGAGGTAAGGAAATATATGAAAATACAGAGCTTGCAGACAGGGATAGATACATTAGTTACACAGCCATGTTCATTGTTACAATTCAGTATTATCATTGTGTTTTTTTTAGTTATTATCTTATACTGACTTAAAAAAAGCCCATTTGTAGACTGTATTAATGCTGCACGTGAGTTAATTGTGAACCCTGCTGTTCCTTTCTGGTAGCTCAGTGGTGTGAAATTATGGAAAACCCTGTCTCCAACTTTTAGCATATGCATAGAATTATTGTGGTGCAGATAAGGACACTGGCTGGGATGGCCAGCAGCATAGACTTCAGCCTAGTTGTCAGAAATGTGGGACTATTGGCAGTTTTGCATTTGGTTTCATGTTTACGCCTCCTGCATCCTGCAAGGCTGAATATAACGCTTTCTACAGCTGTTTAGGAGTAGCTCTACCGACCTATACGAAACACAATAGGTGTTACCTGCTAAAATATAGCAGATCAATCAAAGAAGATAAATAATACATACATGGTTGTGTATTAACGTAAGGAACAATTACCCAATACTTTCTTTAAACCAATGGCAAACCACAAGGTTGAATAACTTCAGTATAAGTTTGAATTGCCAGAGGGATCACAGCATATTTTCTGGAACTCAAAATTGGTAAAAATAGATGCACAGATAATTGCTGGAGGAGCGAGCAGCACACTTTTCTAGCATTTATTGGGGTTAAAAATAGAGGCACAGATGTGATGCCAGATTCACTCCAAAACTATATTATGCAAAATATATTTCAGGTTACATGTTTTATTACAATCATAGGTCTCATAGACTGCACAGAAAATAATGTGTGTGTGTGTATATATATATATATATATATATATATATATATATACATACTGCTGTTTGTGATGTTTGGCTTGGGTGACTGGCCTGCTATTATCACAGTTGCATCCCTTGACACCCTTGTAGTTAAGTCACCGCTGAGCCACTGCTCAGGTAGCATTCTTTATTTCAGAACAACCCATTGACAGATTGACACCTGGACCCACGATTCTGGGTTATTATCTTCATTTATAAGGTTACCTTCAGTAGTTATTCATGTGAGACATTATCAAACCTCTTGGCATATTGTACTAGAATGTTAACGGATTTCCTTCAGTCTAGAGTTCTTGCTTTCTCGTATCATTACAGATGACTCCAGATGCAGAGTCCATGGTTCATGTAATTTCATAATAACAACATACATCACTGTGGTATAATGAAGAAAACACCTGTTTAATACAGAGCTGATAATTCTCTCACTAAGGACACTGGAGATTGTGTGGATTATAGCTTTAGAATAATAAACATAACTTGCTATAATCATTTCATTATTCTAATGCAAAAGTGGAGGCAGAATTTTCTAAAAAACAAATACTTGGAAGAAAACATTACATGTACAATTCTCTCTGTTTCATATAATCACCGGGAGGGCTGTTTTGTAGAGATATTTATTTTATACTTAGAAAGTGTCACCTACCTGACCAATCTGCTGCCGCCACGGAGGCGAGGGAGACCCCACTCCGTCAGCCAACAGCCGCTATGGAGGAGAGGGAGACCCCCCTTTGTCAGCCAGCTACCACTCTGTAGAGGAAGACTTTGATTCACCGCCATGCGCCCTCTGGTGGTAAATCGGGAAACTACCGAAGGCTATACTTATAGATTACACACACATGCCACACATAAGATGGCTGCCCTAATCCACCAAACGAGAGGATGTTCTAATTGGTGCCTGGTCACTTCCCACACTTTATAAACCCTGACTTGACATCAGACTTTGCCCTCTGAAGGTTGTGCTTATGTTTCATAGTGCTGCTCCTCAGTGTGCATTCTGGTCTTCAGTGTTTGACAATGGCTTGACCCTGTTTACTCTGAACTCGGCTCGTTTATCATTGTTGCCTGACCTCTAGCACCCTGACCTCGGCTTGACTTTGATCTTGAACCTGTCTGCTCCTTGTCTCCTACCTGCATCAGTGTCTCCAACCTTGCTGTATGTGACAGTGAGTTTACCAAATTGTTGTATTACCTCCATTAGTTCTGGCAGTGAGGTTTTAGGATGTTAAATATTGAAGAGGATCGTCAAGTTGTTGCATTTTAAATTATTTATTTCCTACTTGGAGACCAGATATTCTACTATTCTCCCCAATCTCAGAGGTTCTATTGTATTGCTAAGACATACAGCAGGACACCCCTTCCTAGTGCCATGTCCAAAAGTTCTCGCTGATGGGGCTGTATATAATAAGCATAATCATAATTGTTTTTAGTGTGCAGCCCTCTAGGCCCTGAGTGAATTTTCCATAAAACAAGCATTTAATTATATATAAAACCAGAAACATTTTCATTTTTTACAATTTTACATTTTTAAAAACATTCATTTGAATTTTCATTTATATTAATGATGTGTCACATTATAGGTCTCTTTCATCCATCATCTCTATTAAGTTTTGAGGAAACAATTCTATATTGGTCAGGTGAGTGCTGACATGAGGGAAGAGGAGTAATGTTGCTCTAGGCTGCTCACATTTTAGTTTTCAGTGTGTCGACAGCAATAAAGACAGTATTAGCAGACCAATAAGAACCCTTCTTTGGTCCGTTTATGTGCTTTCTATGCATTATTTTTCTTTGAATGTGTTTTAGACAGGACTAAAAATGCACAGTCTGTTGCAGATCTCAAGTAATTGCCTACAATTTGGTAATGGTCAGCAGATCTCCTTAAATAAGCACATATTTGAACACTTGGTAAACTTTGTACTGTATACTGTTCAATACCAGCTCATTAACCCAATTACCTCATTGGGTTAATGAGTACATGTTTTTCTATGGCCCTATTGTATCGATCATTCAGAGTATTCTCTCTATAAACAAGCCAAGTCATGTATGCCTCTTACAAACAAATGCTTAAATTTCATATGTGTCGGGGACAAAAATAGCTAAACCACCATTTTATATCAAGTACCCATCATTTCATGTAGCTTTTAACTAAATCTGTATTTTTCCGTAGCTGCTAATGTGAAAGTCACCTAGTGATGGATACTAATGCTTAGCCTATGCTTGAACAATTTACTTAGGGATCAGTGCAGATGGCAAATGATTGTTTAGTAGTCTGTTGGGATTTCTCTGCTTATAGAACATTGCCTCTAACAATGGGGGATATTCCTTTTTTTTTTTTAAAACTTTAATGATTGCAATACCATGTTTATTGTTATAAGACTGATAATACCACATAGGCTAAACAGTCCATGTTGGAAATTGACAAAGCTTGGGAAAACTGCAGTATTTTCTTTTAATGTTGTTAATAGCCTTGTTGCATACAGCTGACATAACTGCACTTTTCTAGATGTAGGTTTAACTAATGTTTGGCTCTTGGACCAAAATTATGTCTGGGTTTCTGTAATTAAAACTGTAAAATAATTAATTTACACATAAAAAAGAACTTAACAAATGGATGAATTCAAAGTTTAGGTCAGTTTTGCCTAAGAAAAATATTTTTGTTTAGTTACAATTTTTAAACTGAAAATAATTCTGTGTATGTATGTGTATGTGTAAAATTGTAGCAATGTGGCAGATAAGAAACACTAATTATGCGACTCATTGTTTAGTTGTTTCGCATTATATAGTATGTTAAACTTTTATTTTAGTTTATTTACTATTGGGTATGCATATCAGACTTGGTACAACCCACAGGTCTTTGGCACACCATGGTCCATTCACCTTGTCATAGTTAGCAGAGACAGCTGGTACGTTCATTTCCCTGTGGAAAATATATCCTGTTTCTTTTTTAGATGAGCCTTAATGTCTAAAAGAAATGGTAACCTGGCACATATCTGTCTTTACTAATTACAGCTATAGCTTTGAAACATACTTTTTCTTGAATAATGAACCAGATCCTTATTTTGTTAACTGTTATTTTGCCATTAAGGATACCACAAGGAATCCAAAATGAAAGAGGGTTGAAAAAAGTTAATGTACCTTGAACTGGAGTATAATTTACACATACAAAATCATCATTGTGATTACACGGCAACCTATAAATGGAGTAACTCAATTATCAGTTTGTTAGTACAAATATCAGACATCTGTTTAATGGTTGATCTTAATCATTTTATCTGTATTACAAAATCCCCAGAGTTCAATCAAGATTTTCTCTGTCATAATGTAACTTGAAAAGGAAAGTAACCCCTTTTCCACTTGCTGGCTTCTCAGCAGAGTATAGTGTCACTCAAGCCACCAGACTTAACCGAGGTGGCATGGCACTGCGTTCTAACACTGGCAAAACAGCTTGTTTATTCACTAATATGTAACTTGTGAAGGAATGCAAGTTGAATGGAAAACCTGTATGTCTGAAAATTGCAAAATTTACAAAACATGACCTTCTGAAATACCGTATTTGCTCGCAAATGCTCTGAAAAATACCCCTCGTCTTATAATCAAATAGAGGTCTGACTATGAGACTAAGATCCAGATCCCCCGCAGAGCTGCAGGAGACCCAGATCATCCTGTCTGGTAACCTCCGCTGCTGCCGGTGCTTCCACCGGGCGTCTATCACCGAGCGCTGGTTAAAGGTCCTAAAAACCTTTGGAGGCACACAGACCGTATTGCATTCTTCTATGCATCCCTCCATCACTGCCTTGTGGGATAGAGGTGTAGTGTCATTAACCCCTTAAGGACAATGGGCGGTCCCTAAACCCATTGAAAACAATGCATTTTGAGCCCGTACATGTACGGGCTTTGTCATTAAGGATAAATAGTCCACCAGGCAAGGTGAATAAAGTCCACCTTGTGATAGGGCTAAAACCTGCCGCTATGGCAGTGAAGTTACCAGACAAAGCTGTTACTTTGTTGTTTGTTGTTACTATCACATTAATGTTACCAATTACATCTGAACATTAGTGTTCCGTGAGTTCACCCTACTAATGTCATAAGGGATTTCACACAGCACTGATAAATGAAATGCCAGAATGTATATGTGATTTATAACACTACAGTTGACAAGTAAAGGGGAAGTAGTTGAATTGTGTAGAAAATATGTTCCTCGAGGCATTCTTTGTATTATTATACAAGGAAGGATTTCCTTTTAAATGGTGTTTAAAAACAATTATTGAAGACAAGTAGGATCAAGAGACTTTTCCGAATTATACATTCATCTTAAAATTATTTGGTATTGAAATGTTAAGAGACTGTAGTAGTAAAAATAAAATCAGAAATACTAATTTGAAATGTGAAGAAAATTCAAAATCTCCCAGTAGGCTCTGTTCACTCGTAATTTTCAGTCATAATTTTTAGGACAAAGGTTTAGAAACAAAAGCCTCTGATGCTGAAGATGCTTCAGTTAAGACAAATAAGTACTAATTTAGGCACAAAAATAAAAATAAAGATATAGATGGGGTGATAATAGATAGATAGATAGATAGATAGAACTTTCAGTTCTTTAATGTGTTTTTTTTAATTAGATTATTCACTTGACGTGTGTAAAGCATTATTTTTAAATTGCATCCGTCATTGATCACTTGTTTCTTTTAACGGAAATGGCTTAAGGGACACTCTAGCTATCATACTATATATAATATATATATACTTTAATTATAGGCCGCACCCGATTAGAGGCCGCACCCCAAAAGTTAGGTGCTTTTTTAAAGAAAAAATTTGATTCTTAGTGTAATAGATATGCTGCCACTCTGCCCCCCAATGCTGCCACTCTGCCCAGATCTGCTGCCCTTCTGCCCAAGATATGCTGGCACACTCTGTCCCCCGAGATATGCTGCCACTCTGACCTCCAAGATGTGCCCCCCCCCACCAAAGCAGACTCCCCGGGGTCTTGCAGGGCCGACGGGGGACATCTACGCAATACACGTTGACAACTTCCGGTTCTGCCACTTCCGCCGTGGAAAGTGCCGGCAAGGAAGATTGTTAAAGTACATCGTGCAGACGTTCACCGGCTGCGGCGATGCGAGCATAAACAACCTTTGCTGCTGGCACGTCTGTACAATGTGCTTTAACAATCTCCCTTGCCGGCACTCCCCCCGTGGGAAGTCCCGGCAAAGGAGATTGTTAAAGCACATCGAGCAAACGTGCCAGCAGCAGAGGTTGCGCGCATCGCCGCAGCCGGTGAACCTCTGCGCGATGCGCTTAGACGATCTCCTGTGCCGGCACAGGCCCCGAGGAAGGTGCTGGCAGGGGAGGCTGTCTCAGTGTATCGCAGAGTAGGATGCAGGTCCCCTGCAGCGCTGTGGGGGATCTGTATCCTAACCCTGCTGCCTGCCCGGTGCCCAGAACTGCATGTTGGCGTCTGGCAATACGAATTGCGCATTCCTGCGCTAAACCCCAAATATATGGCCGCAACCCCACTTTAAAGACTTAAAAGTGGGGGAAAAAAGTGCGGCCTATATTCGGGCAAATACGGTATATGTGTTTACAATTACATGTGGATATACCACACATCTTGGTCTTTAATCCATCTTTTTCTTACACATATATATATTTATATTTTACAATCCATGATCAAACTAGTTTACGCAATTCTACCGTAAATACTAATTTAAAGTACATTATTCTTTGAAAAAAAAATGAATACCTCTATTTTGAATTATTGGAACATTTTATACTTGAGTCAATTTAGGCAGGGGCAGGCTGGCACACTAGGCGACTGGGTTGGATTCAAGGTCGAACTAGCCCTTTGTGAACAATTTTGGATTGCAGGAATGCAGAGGGGTCACTTAAAGTAATGTTACTTGAACAATGTTCAAGTAGCCAGAGAAAAAAGCTGCAGGTAAGAGGGTGAGTGAGGGAGGGTGTGAGAGAAGATAAAAATGGATTATGTATACATGTACAGTATGTATAACTGTATGTACGTTAGAGTGAGTGTATGTACAAGTGTTTGTATGTGAGCATAAATGTATATATGTTAACATTAAGATGTAAGTGTGTATAAGCGTTAATGTGTGTTAGTGTGTACAAATGTGCACCAGTATGTATATTACAGAGGCTGGACAAGAGGCAGATGGGCCCACTTGGCTTTACCAGTTCCCCCGGGCCATAGGGGGCCAGTCCTCCCTTAAATTTAGGGACAACACATTTGGGGAAAGTACATTAAATGAGGAAATAATTTAGCAAAATACAACTTTGTGGTTAGTGTCTCATCTTTATCTGATTTGTTACTTATCTTCAGTATTTCATCGTCAAATGTATTCATGGAAGGTTTAAGTGGAGACATGTACTGATACTTTATACATTGTATAACTGAGAACAGTACCTTCAATTACTGCTTTTTAAATATATATTTCTATTTATGATATTGTGCTAATCTGGGGTTAATAAAGAAAGCTATGTTCCCTGGTAACCAAGGAGAAATTTAAAGGGAATGTGACTATGCAGTACTGTATACTCCATACTCCAAATGTTCAGTCCCATATGTAAGCACATTTGCTATTACAGATTCTCTGAAGAGAAAACACTAAAGCTAAATATGTTATCTAATTATAAGTTAGTATATATCTGCCTTGTGGCTATGCCTGCATGGTGCGATTCTGTATCCAGGGTCTATACTGTACATTTATACTTTTGTTAACGCTTTTCCACCTGAAACTACTTCATATAACTTAAGGTTTTATGATTTACCTGTTTTATTATTATTATCAATATCATCTAGTTCCAAGTTGTAGTTCTCCAAGGATCCCTTATATTAGAAATTTGGTAGCACTATATATATGAAATTTAAAGATAATTATTTTTAAATAATAATAGTTAAGTAGGCAGTAAAAAAAAGCAACATAAATTAGGACATTCAAACATTTTGAATTTATCTGGTCAAATGTGTAGTTTAACTAGGTGGCACTACCATATGGGCAGGACGGTTAACGCCTTAGGTTTGACTCATGGTCTCCAGATGAAGCTCCGAATTCTTGAATCTCCTGGTCAGTTCTCTTTGGAGTTGGAAAGTGGTGTCAGCAAGGTTCCCGCTCACTTTTGTCCTACTGCTAATTCCTATTCAAGGGGCAAGCACGGCTCCATGCACCACTGGCTGTGCCCCTTCACAAAGCCATTCTTTTAGAAGAGGGAGAGCTCTGGGTACCCTATCCTCTGAAGTTACCAGGTATGCATACAGGAATGCGTCCTATGTGGTAAGACCCAAATTATGTTAAATTACTATTTCATTTAAAACAAAAAATAATAAGTGTTCTTCATTTTTAAAAACATCTGTGAAACACCTATTATATCAGGTAAACCAACTACTAATATATTACTGTAGCATTTTAATCCTTAAACTCCAACTCCCAATATTAAGTGTAAAACAAAATAAATTACCTTTTCAAGTAGTGATCTACATATTTTTCTCTCCGCAGTTTTAACTTTTGTACAAGCAATGAACCAAAAGAAAACCATTAGATTCTCACTTATTGCCTCTGTGTGCTGAAGGAGAAGTAAAACCAATAAATTCTGCAGACTATTAAGAGACGGCATACACCTAAAGCATAACCTGAACATTTGGAGATCAATATAGATATAAAATTTCATAAGACTATAACTTTTTGAAAATAGTTCCTTTTGTGTACTTTTTTTAACTGTTTACTAAAACTCCTATAAACAACAAAACATGTTGGGAAGAATACGTGTGCAGTGATAAATTAAGGTCTCTTGGTCTATCAGTAAAATTAAATTTCCAACTTTAATGCCTTGATCAAAATAGCAGCATTTTAAAAAGGCATATGTCAAGAATGCTAGGCATGAGTTGAAAGTGTAAGCAAAATTTTAAAAAAAAACTCTCCATTCCTTTGCTGTAATTGGGGGCAGCTATAAAATAATGATAAATACTCTTTTGAAGTCTCCTCCAAAAGAATAATGACTGTGGATTAATAAAAGAATAGTAGTTATTAGATATGAAGTCTGCAGTGTAAAGTCTATGTAATCAAACTCAGAGAATTTATTTTAAGCTATTATCTACATTTGTTATGATTTGCATTAAAAAATAAATGTAAAACTACTTTGGAAAAACTAATTTATGTAATATCAGCTGTAGTTGTCAGTTCAGCAGTGGCCTTTATGTTTAAAAGCAGGGCTTATTTTCCTACCAAAGGACATATTATGTACACACTATTAAAAAATAGGCAAATAGCAACAAAAACAGCAGTTTTTAGATGACATGTTGCTCGTATTGAACTGAGCGCTTAATAGAGAGTATACAGTAGAAACAACTTGTATGAAGTGGATTAACACACAGAACAACCTCTAGAAATCTAATGAGCTAGATCTGTATGTCACATCCTACAAAAGAAACCTCTCAGCAGTCACAAGACCTTTACGGCGTGTGTTGCTGACATACAAGGTTCTGAGAAGTGTGATGTGTACACGAGTGATTGATCCTGGAGCTGCTTTTGCCCCGACATTCCCAGGCACATTTCTATGTACCTGCTATATATTCCTTTAGGTCAGAGTTGGTGCTAGCATTATATCAGACTTAAGATATGCTTGTTTGGGCCCCCTTTACAAAGTCAAGCTTATTATTTTTTTTTTCCTTAGAAATATTTATTTTATACCCACTCCTCCAGACCCCAGGCTTTCAGTTGGCAGAGCGGCTGTCCAGCAACCCCGCCTGTTTAGAGAAGGAGGTCTATGTTTCATCTTGACACACAGCAGAGACTGTACAGAGCTGGCTTCACTAGCTAGAGTTGATTGATTTTTCAGATCAGCTCAGTGCGGCCCGTGCGCTACGTACGTCAGGATGAAAGAAAGACACTTCTGCCTAGAGGCGGGATTCTAGAACTGCTTTGGGAACTAGGAAGCTTTCCAAATTGTGAAAATAGGAGCCAGGGGAAGGAAGCCCAGCGCATAGGAAATTATTGTTTAAGTGATCTTGAGTTGTGTGATGAGTTGTTTGTGAGTGCTGGTCTTCTTCTGTTATACTGGGAGCTCCATATAGGGAGGTATAAGGGGGTTCTTGGGGGCAGAGTGGCAAGTCTGGGGTTAGATGTGCATAACTAGGGGGAAGGTTGACAAATAAAAGGAAATAAAAAAGAAATGCATTTGTCTCAATTGTAGTTTTTTTATTAGGTATGAAAAAATAGTTTACATGTGAATTAATATTTACTAGTAAAACTTTTTTGTTATTAAAACCTAGTTTGAGAAATATTGTGTTTGGGTTCTTGTAAGCTTAAAATACAGCTTTTATCATTATGCCATTGTAAAATAAGAAGGCGATTAGAGATATGCCATCACGTTAAAAACACAAGTGTTGTGTGCACGTATAATGAGTATAATGACAAGTTAATGTAAATTTTAAGTTTTTTATTCTGCTGTTTGTTTTTAACACCCAATTTGTTCTTTAAATTATTTTAAACAAATGAAAAATGTGCATATTGTTTTTTATCCGACTAATTGGAAAAATAATCGACAAACTAACAAGTTGCAGCCCTATGGATATCCTCCAATTAGTGGCAGGTCACCACTGAAGCCTATTCCCCCACACTGTGTTGTGGCTGCACCCAATATGATGTAATTTCATATCCGGCGCGGTGTCCAAGCCCTCACGCAGCCCTGTTTGTTTCTGGCTGCGGGCACCAGAGCTTGGAGGAGAAAGTAGGCCATTCTGCATTTTAGTGGATGTGAGGAGAAACTCATGGGGTGAAGTCCCCAGGATGATGGGTTCTGTATGAAGAGTTCTGTTATGCTGGTTGACATCTGCTGACATGGTGTTATTAGTTAATAATTAATAATTAATTTATTTAATACATAGACCTTATTTAAATACAAAAAAATGATTTTAATCAAAACTGTATCAGGACAAATCTGCATATAATACAAGAATCATTGTTTGAATTGCAGACTTACCAATGTGCCCACAGACTCCCTGATGTTGCGCAGACAACCTCCGCTGCCAGCACTTCCGCCGGGGCTTCTATGACGGAGCACGGGATGGTCATGTCACGCCGGTGCTCCACCATAGAAGACTTGGCAGAAGTGCTGGCAGCGGAGGTTGTCTACGCGCATACGTCCCCCGACTGCCACAGAGGAGGATCCAGGTCCCCTGCAGCGCTGCAGGGAATCTGGATCCTAACCCTGCTGCTTGCCATCAGTAGGGCTAAATGAAAAAGAACAAAACACCTACCCTGCGCCGGAACTGCGTGTCCCGGGCGTTGGACGATACCAATTGCGCATCTCTGTGCAAAACCCTGAATATACGCTGCACCTCCGCTTTGAAGACTTAAAGTAGGGAAAAAGAGCGGCATGTATTCGGCCAAATACGTTTTTTTAAATCTTGTTAGCACCAGCTGCCACCCTTTGATCAGTATAGGATTTCTGAAAATAATATCCAATAAAATGAATGCTAAAATTAAATGCTGGAGTCCAGCAGTGAAAGCAATGAGCTTCATCGGTTAGACTATGCGAGCCTGGGGACCATGTCTTTTTCCCATAGATCAGGTCATCAAGTGCTAGTTGTGTTACCTTGGAGATGGTCGCCATCTCCTAGAGAGAGGGCACTGCTTGGTTGCATTTGATATTGCAAATGTCTCTCCTTGTTCATCAGTGGATACACAGAAAGCTGCAGTTCACCTGCTGTACCACATCTGTAAGGAGAGATCAAAAAGACAATTTAAATGGTGAATGTAAAAGGAAAAAGAGCAGACAGAAAGTGATACTCTTTGATTATCTGAAAAGCATATAAACAAAGTAGTCATTGAATATATTATGCATTTTGCTTTAGACTTATTTGATATTGTCACTGGGGAACCTTGATGTCAGATTCTGATTATATTAATGCCTTAACTATTTCTGTGCCAGTGGGATTATGCTTTTTTTTTTTGCTACATTTGAATGAAAATCTGCTAATAAACAAATCACAGAAATCTCAAAGTGCATATAATATTCACATTTGTTTGATAACGTTCTAATTTCCAAGCATAAATACATTAAGAAATGAAGTTTGACATCATTTACCAAATGATAATTCTTTTACGTAAACTATTTATATCTGAAGTCATCAAACAGTGAAATAATTGACAGGAGTTTTAAAAAAATCTTTTGTCAAAATGATGTGAATAAATGAAGTAAAATATTTTTCATAAGGACAATAATGAACCTTACAAAAGGGTTTTTGGTGTCGCCAACTTAAGTTATTAAAATATCTGTAGAATAGAATTAGTATTACTACGTTTGCATAGCCTTCCCAAAAATTTCATACTGATTAACATTTTTTCTTGGATTAATGTTGCACGGTGGTCGAATCGCTAACGTCTTGCCCCAGGACCAGTCCAAAATTCTTAAAAAAGGGCCAGTTTAAGTCAGAAGCAGGAACAAGCCTGGTCACGTAATGTGATGTTTGTGTAAGTGTGATAATATATGTGTGCAAGTGAATATGTCAGTTACTGGTGGGGTCACGGGGCTGATTGAAACATTAAAGGGTTGTGATTGCGGGACAGTGTGCCCTGTTCAAGGACATTCATTGACATGACACTGTACATGAGAGAACGTGTTCTGAAAGTTCGAGTTTGGGGAATGCAATGTAAGATGTGATCATTCCTAACATTTTATCACAACAATATACCCACTTGGGAAAACTCAGGGGTTTAGTAAATGTACCCCAGCTCCTTGAAAACTAGGACAGACTTGTAAAATGAAGACAACAGGGAAAGAATATGTAAAGGAACAAGGTTGTCCATGCCTCCAACTGCATAGATGCACCATCCACTTTTCCTTCCCTCCCTCTTAGTCACAGTTCCTCATTGTATATTATGCATATATCATTATAAGTATTATTAGTTTCATTATTATTTAATATTATAATACATATTATTATTATTATTCATATTTTTGAATATTTATTTCACAAGTGCAATATCAGGAATTCATTTTTTCTAGCTGTGTTATTTTAGACAAATAGAGTTACTTATGGATTTGTATATTTCTATTATACACATTAGAATGACTAAGTAATATTAAATCCTGATTCCGACAGAGGTAGGAAGTATATGTTGCATGTTACATATAAGCAACTTATCCATGGCTTATTGTAGGATACAAGACTTACCTGGTGTGCCCAATTTCCGCACAAACAATGTGGTTTGACAACCTGGGAATATTTAGCATCGCTGTCATTATCCAGCCTCAAGGCAAGCAGAGTGATAACAGTATATCGAAAACCTCCAGAGAGGAAATCCAAGAAGCAATATATCATTGTTCAAGGAACTTCTCATCCATTATAAATTAACTGCTTGTGGACAGTGGCTTTGAAGCATATGAAGAAAAGCCAATTCTAGAATTAACTGAATAAAGTAATTCATAACATGAGGAATTCTTAAGGTCAGGTATTCAGAACATGAGGAATTTAAGTTTCAGGCTACTGTAATGATTGGTTTCACTTTCTATGTAGTAAAATTGTCTTCTTCTTAAAGCAGTGGCGTCGCTACAGGGGGGCAAGGAGGGGCAATTGCCCCCCCTTGGTTAATCCTTGCCCCCCCTGTTGCCCCCCTGCCGAATTTGGAATAAAGTCGCAATGCGACTTTAAATCCCGTTTTTTTATTTATTTATTTAAATTTGGAGGAGAGAGAGAGGATGCAGCCCGCGTAAGATCGGCAGCCAAGGCAACCGATCTTACGCGGGCTGCACCTCGAGCCCTGCTACTTACCTGTGGGAGGGTCTTCTGCAGTGCATACAGGAAGCGGAAGCCAGACGAGAAGGCAGAGGGAGGCCGCGCCCCCTGCTGAAGTCTGTGAGTGGCATCGAGGAGCTGCAGTGCAGGTAAGGGGGTGGGGAGGGTGTTTGAATGAGTGGGGAGGGTGTTTGAATGAGTATGAGTGTAAGTGCTGGAACCTAGGCATGATGGGACTGTGATTGCTGCTAGCAATCACACTCCTATCATGCCAAGTCAGCCAGTACATGCTGGGGGGCAGCTAGCTAGGTTTCAGCATGTACTGGCTGACTTGGCATGATAGGAGTGTGATTACTAACAGCAATCACAGTCCCATCATGCCTAGGTTCCAGCATTTACTGGTTGGATGTGTAAGTGCTGGAACCTAGGCATGATGGGAGTTTGATTGCTGTTAGCAATCACCCTCCTATCATGCCAAGTCAGCCAGTACATGCTGGGGGGCAGCTAGCTAGGTTTCAGCATGTACTGGCTGACTTGGCA